>JAQSNX010005947.1:0-28309 GCA_029532605.1 Oreochromis grahami | reverse complement strand
AAGAGCAGCAGGTCTGTGTGTTTGTGTGGCCAAGGGCAAGGCTGAGCTACACACACACACACACACACACACGCATGCAGGACCAAGTGGCGTCAGTGGACAGGATGAAGCGTGCATTTATGCTGCATTCATACAAAATCCGGTGGTGCCTCACCTTCCTGCAGGGTTGTTCCGAGGCGTGTGGGTGGGTTGGTTTTTTTTTTGTTTTTTAGGTTTGTTAGAGTGCAGTGAGACAATAATAAAATAATATTTTACAATCTGATTGGCTGCTTTTTCCTTGCTAATGTTGCTGATTTACTTTCAAGCGTGCCGATCGACCTCTGATTTTGCTCCTTTTGGCTTCTTGACCCAGGTTGCAGGCGCCAAGTTGGAATAGTAGACAAATATTATCTCTTTAAGGGGTATCCAGCAGCTCATGTATTGGTTTTGGTCTATTTGGTATTACAAAGTTGTTGTTTTTTATAGATATTTCACCTGCCTTCCTCTTAGCCATTGTTTTCCATTATTTTTCATTCTAACATGAATGCCTACCAATAAAGCTCAACTGATATGTCGCCAGGGCAGATATATTGGCTTATAGTAGCTGATATATCAGTATTGGTAAATGAAAGTTTAAAAACTAAAGAAGAAATGGGAAAAACACCCTTCAACCATGTTACATAACATGTCTACCAGAGGGTGCTTTGCAACCTCCACATTTGTGTTTTCTCACTTTTGTCTGCTAACTATTCCCATTGAACTTGAATCCATTGTATACATGTGCATGGACATACTACACTCTCCAGGTGTGTCAGATATTTTGTGCATTTCTTTTTTTTAATTAATCCTTTTTAGTGTTAAGTATCGTTTAATTTGCACTTTCATTACTGGTAATTATGTTGCAAAATTATCTGCAAATAACAATAAAACTTGGAACCAAGTCGTCTTATTCAAGAGCAAGAAACTAGCCTATCCTTCAGCCGCGTGTGACCAGTGTTTTAAATGATTTGGTTACATATGGATTCAGATTGTTGGCAATTCCCTCATGTTCAAGTGATTATTATTCTGCAACCCCACTTTAATCGCATAATTTGACAATTTAATTTTCTCTGTGTAGCTCAGCATTATCCACTCTATAATTTGCACTCAGTTTCAGAAAGCTGTTAAAAAGTAATGTTATACTTCTGCTGAGTGACACTGTGCAGACAAATATAATGTAGCTCACTGAATAACCTTTTCATCCTCTCCCTCCTTCTCTCCCTCTCTCAGCTCTCAAACTGCCCTTGGGGAAGACCACAGTGATGCATTTAGTTGCCAGAGAGACTTTGCCTGAGCCAAATTCCCAAGGTAACCAGCTCCCCGTCTCCCCTTTTTCCTTTCAGGAGGCTTTTCACATGCTGAACAACGTTAAATGTTCCGCTCCCAGCCATTATTTATTTCTGCACATGGCTTCTGTTTTAGGAGCAGCCACTAGTGCAAATAATTGGCTCCTTGAAGTGTATCCCCAAGATACAACACACTGTGTAGAATATACAGCTAATATAAATCATGCCAGAAGATTCGCTTCGTTTTTTTATGACTATGACAAGTGAATAGAGTTCAAATGGACATCAAGTTCTCATACTGGGTATCTGTGAGCCCATGAGAGGAAGAATGAATCTGAATGAACTTTTGTTATGGGGAGAAACAGTTACAAAGTTAGATTTGAAGTACTCTTTATGTGAACTGTACAAAAGTCCTGAGTCGCCCCTCTTTTTTAATTTCTGATCTTGTATGTTTTTTTATAGTGCTCTTGAGCAGCAGTTCTTCAGGCTTTTAAAAGTTTTGTTGCTTTTTCAGTCCAGTCCTTGTACCTGACCATTTTCAGAGAAATTTTTTTTTATGTTTATCAAGCCACCTAACACTGACCTGTGAACCATTTAAGCATAAAAAAAGGAATCTAACTTAAGGAATGAGCCAGCGTTGTGTCTACACATAACAGATGTAACCAATTTTACATGGTATCTATTGGTCTCTATTGGTCTCTAGCAACCTGTCACAAACACGCTACGTATTCCCAGTTTCTTTAGTTGAATCTATGAAAAATCTCAAAGATGACACAGTCTGAATGACATAAAATAGCATGCTTGCACCAACAAGTTGATTTCCAAAGAGCTGTTATGCAGATGTTTTTAAGGAAGTGAAACGGGGAGAAAAGGCTGAGATATGACAAACTGCACAAGATCTGGACTGAAAATCAGTGGCAATGGGTCTTATGGAGTGATGAATACAAATGTGACATTTTGTAGTTCAAATTGGTATTAATATGTACGTTGGAGGTCAGGAGAGAGGTACAACAGTGAGTATCTCCAAGCATCTGTGGAATTAGATGACTGTGGAGGCTGTGTCATGGTTTGGGGCTATATGTCAGCCAGTGGTGTTGGAGATCTTCTCAACCCAGAAAAGTGCCATCAGATTTTGATCCACTATGAAGTACCAACTGGAAAGCATCTGACTTGCTACGTTTACTACATTTTCAGCATGGCAATGATCCCAAACACACTGCCAAAGCATTAAAACACACAGTCAGGAACACTATCAGTCATGGATTGGCCTCCCCAACCTTATTGAAGCAATGTTGGATCATCCTGCCTAAGGAAGTTAAGCCTGTGCTCAGGCCTATTTTCTGTTTTAACAAAATGTAAAGTGAGACATGGGTTAAGACTTTTACACAACACTGTAAATGTAGATTTCAAGAGTCTGCATTTAAAAAAAATGAGGCTATGTTGCTTCAGGTACCAAATGTAACAAACTCAAATGCTGAGTTTGAGGAACACATCCAGTCTTATAAAATCCCAAAATGCTGCTCAGCTGTATGAGATTGAGAGTTAGCCCTTTAAAACATTTATGAGCTACATATGTTATATGGTTGTAGTATATCAAAAGTATTTCCATGCAGTGTTGCAGTATCTGAACTTGGCCTACCAGTATGTTTCTAAAACTGTCCTTTTGAGGTGATGTCTGACTATTGAGCTGAGTAACTCTGTGACAGTGCTGTGTGGGTGTTTGTTTAATCATGACGTTTGTGTGCTGTGTGTCCAGGTCAGAGGAACAGAGAGAAGACCGGGGAGAGTAACTGCTGTGTCATTCTGTAAATACACACCGCCACCGCCACCCTCTTTCATCCTTCGCATCTGTTCTCGCCCTCCATGTCCTGGACCTAATGAGCTTGTACCTTGTCCTGGAGCCTGTCTACACTGCGAATACTCATAGAGACATTTAACGAAACAAACAAACTCGCACTTTCTCTGTTTTTCCTCTTCTCCCTCATACACATGCATAGAAGGACAGCAGGCTCAGGCTGATCCAGGACAGACATGGAGAGCAGTAAATTGATTAAAGATAGAGTTGATTCCTTTGTTGTACTTGATTTGCTGTCATAACTGAAAATTAGAAGGAACTGGATTTGCATGTTTTTTTTTTCTTTCTTTCTTAATGCAATCCTTTTGAAGCCTTCTGCCATACACATGCATGCACACATACATTTGCAGTAAACACACACACACCTTGTCGAGCCATCCGCAGGCGGTCTTACAAGTCACCTTTCTAACTGGCTCTTTGCTCTGGCCGGTTGTCATTGTAATGCAGTGCCCAAATTTGTGCGTGTGGCCTTGTTTTCTCATACAGACCGCAGAGAATTTTAACCACTAACAGCTCATCAGCATACCAACAAACACGCACGCTCTGACTTCCTGTCCTCACATCGAGCCGCGCGTGCTTGCGTGATACCCCTTAGTGCGGCAGACAAAGCGCAGACGTGCCTGATCAGAGAACTCGAAACATTACACGCACACACACACATAATAACACACACGTGTGTGCCCTATTTACTGCCCTCCTCTGCATGTGCCCTTAAAGGTCGCAAGAGAGAAACGATTCCCTTTTTTTTTTTTTTTTTGTCGAGAGCGACACGTCCCACTCCTTTGAGTCCGTTGTGTTTTAGCCAAACGAAGCCTAACAAGCAAACAAATAGAAAACAACCATTTTTTTTATGGTCTTGTTTTTCGATATTTGTTTGTTCATGATTTTTTTTTTTTTTTTTGGGTGACTGTGTTTTGACAGTCCACTCATATTATCGACCGACTAGTGTTGTGATTAATGAAACATCATGCCAATTTTCTTTCCGTGACACGCCGTCGCTGTCTCACTGTGCCCCCCCTCCCTTTATTTTTATAGCAGTATTGTGAAGGATCTCTCAGACAGTTGCTTTATAAGCACGGAAATTAACTCAGAAGGAAAAGGGTCCTTATTTGTCTTAATTTGCCTCTTAAATCTGCATTAATAAGTCCAGTTTGCACAACTAAAGCATGTGCTCCTTCATTAGATTATTAAAACAAATGTATAAAAAGCTTTGTTTTATTTTATATTTTTCCAGTGGAAGTAATGTTCCAAACTAAGGTAACATGTGTAGAATATATTTAATATGAATCTTATATAGAAAATGACGACTTTAGATCTTGGTGATATAGGTTATATACATTATATTGGTGTTTAGTCTATGATTGTGTATACGGTTAGCTTCTAGCCAGTTCACAGTCACTCTCTGACAATGTCTTGTGCTTAACAGCAGCAAATCCTCCCTAATCATTTATGAACTGATGGATTTTTGTTTTCTTTCTTCTGTTCTTTCTCTTTTATTATGCTTTTCTTTTTCATTTGTTTATAAAGTAATATAATCCTGTTTCTTTGTGGGGGTTTTTTGTTTTTGCTTTAAAGAATCGCTTTGTAACAGCACTAGGTCTTAAAAAATATTGTTTATATTGATCAGGGTTCAAATCTGTACAGAGATAAACGTTTTCAAACCAATTGTAAATACCACTAATGCTCTCCCCTCCCCTCCTGCAAACTTCAAAATGGAATACATCTGTAAACTAAATAAAAGTTATTGAAGTGCGCTACCTCGTTGTCATGATTTATTGCACATGAACTGTAATGTTTTAAGCGTCACTGACTAATCATTTTAATAGCATCTCAGCTCGAAGTCTGTGGGAATTTAACCAGAGGACTGAACAAGAGACCGGGTACTTTTTTTAATGACTCCAATCTTCATCTTAACAAGTTCAGCAAATTATTCTAAAAAGAGTTTTTCTTGTTACAGTGACTGTGGTATGTTGAATTTCACCTTGAAACTATCACTCAGGTTATTGTTGTAAATTGAGGTGGGGGGGGATTTTGATTCTTCAACTTCTTGGAACAAGTAAAACACATTTAGTCTCTTTTTTTCTTTTGAGCATCAATATCACAATAATTTAACAAAACTGTAAAATTTGGGATGATGGTCCTGTTAACAGAGAAGCTGCAGAGTATCCAGGTCCTGTAGCTACAAACATAAGCCCAAATCACGACTACTCCACCACCATGCTGAAAGTTGATACGAGGTGCTTGTGCTGATATGCTGTTTGATTTTCATCCAAGAACGTTGCTCCAAAAGTCTTGTGGTTTGTCCAGATGCAGCTTTGCAAACTTAAGCCATCTCGCTTTGTTTTTTTTTTTTTTTGTTTCTTTTAGAGCGAAAAGCATTTTTACTGGCAAAAAAAAAAAAAAACCAAGCCCCGTAGCATTTTTCTAATTGTACTGCCATGAAATTTAGAAGTGAAGTGAAACCTTTAGACATAGCTGAATGCTCCAGACCTGCAAGCTGTCCAAACCTCTGCTTTTATAGGTGTGCTCACACTTGCTGATGATCAATTAAACAAGTCCATTTAATTAGCAGCAGCTGGCTGCTACTTATCCTTATGGAAGCAGTAGGAGCGTAATTCAGATGACTCCATAGAGCGCTATGAAAACTTTTTCACATGACTGATGTAGAATAGTAGAAACCAGTAGCGGTAGCCTGAATGATTATCTGTTTTGTGAGTCATATCAAGATATCACTCTAGACCTCCTGAAGCTGAAAGCTCCTTATTTTCCTGTCTCTGTAGAAAAGATGAATGTGTACCAAGATTACACATCATCACAATCTGATGGTGGAATCAGACAGGTGGTACAAAGTAACAAGAAAGCAACACTATCACAGTACACAATAAAAAAAAAAAGTGAGTATGTGGGAAACATCTTGCGGTATGCTGTGATGCACAGAATTTGCACGGTTTCATTAAATATACAAAAACACATCAGGTGGGAGGTTAATCCACCAATTTTAGCAGTGGTACAGATGTTTGAAGTGTTTAAGGCTGGAAAAACACTCAATAGATTTTACTTAAATTTGTAAAAACACTCTTTCAATAACAAAGCTGATTATTCAAAATGATTCAAAAAGTCTAATAATATAATAGCAGTGCATATTGACACTGACACTAGAATTTTTTTGTTTTACTGAAAGTTGTTATTTCAAGTCTTTTTCAACTGATGTGTGAGATTGCTACATAAATTATTGATGCACTCTATAGACTATAAAGCAATGTTTTCAAATTCAACGTTATTGTCAAGTCTGCAATTTGTACAGGACACACACAGGATCGAAATGTCGTTTTAGTGTGTAACTAAAACTAGTAAAGAAAAATATGAAACAGTTCTAGGATTATGACATGCTGGTGTGAAATATAAATGAAGTATCAACTATAAATATGAATAATAACATATTTATAGTTGATGCACGCAATAATGATGTGCAATTATTGCTGCGTATAAAAATCTCAGGTGCTTAAAAATGTGAGGGGTATTGCAGTTTTTTGTGTACAAAATATTAAGTATTATTAAGTATTGCAGTACATCTTATGACGCTTCAAAAATGAGTATGGGCACACTGAAAGAAAAACACTACAGATGCAGCATCTGTGCCTGAGTATGTCTGTGTGCAGGAGTATGCTTCCTGTGAGGTGACAGTCAACAGTTTCTCACTGGATAAAGTCCCCTGATTAATGCTTGTGTTGTTTCTCATGTTCAACACGTCAAGTAAGTCAGAATGTTGACTCATTCAAAGTTACAGATACAGTCGTACACAGCGATAACTCTGATTGCATAATTTGTAAAAAAACAAACAAAACAAAACAAACCATGTGATGGCATTGAGTCACTTGTCGAGTTTGCTCAACATCGAGTCCAAAGTGCAGCAGGAGGAGCAGCACAGAGAACAACCCAGCCTGCTGTCCTGGGAGAGTTTTGCAAACGTGTTAAACCTCATGTACTCGTCTATTAACGACACTCTGAGCAAACAAAATATGTTAAAGGTGTTGTTTGCTCAGTGGTTAAAGAAATAAAAGATATCTGTCCGAGAATATCACTAGGTGTAAAGCAGTGCAGTGTAAGAGAAGAATAAAGAGCTATTCAAACTGAAGATGCTGACTGTTTCTGTGTTACCAGTGGAGTCCTGTGTAGTTTTTGTCCCTCCTCTCCTCCCTGCAGCCATGCTGGGTCACAGTAACGCGGGCCACATTTAACATGAATACAGCTATTCTTTCTCGAAGAGACTGGGTACAGACAGAGCGGGCTGTGGTTACAGTAGTGAAAAGCACCACTCTGTGTGTGTGTGTGTGTGTGTGTGTGTGTGTGTGTGTGTGTGGTGTGTGTGAGGCATTAACCCAGCCAGCATCACTTCTGCTTTGCTTCCCAACAATACACCAACAGTATTTATACAAATCAGTGTTTCCAAGGAAATGTGAGTCTCCGTAAGAACTCCTTGTAGTTTGCAGTATGAGCTAAATATCTGTGATTTATACAAAAGCACATTTAAGTGTTGAGCTTGGCTGTAAACATTAGTAAAACAGATATCTCTGATGCTTACTGACCACAACAACAGAGTTAAAACCCTGGCGCAGTGATATCTTCTCATGAAGCTTCTCTCATGCATCCCTTTATTGTGCTTACATCGATTATTAGGGAAAAATATAATTATGGAAAAAGATCTTCCAGAGTTGTAAGGCCGGAGTTGCTTGGCTCAGTGGCTGAATTCTCTGTTTGCAGTAAAGATTGAGGATGATGCCATCTTCTGGCAGAATCCTTCTATGACAGCTCATCATTCCACACTATAAATGCACATGTCGTCTGATAGCTTTGAGTATTTATTTATTATGTGTGTGTGTGTGTGTTTATATATACAACTATAGTTTCTGTTACCATCATATCAATATAATTATTAAATATAGCCTTATCTCACTATGAGGGATAAAATATCAAATAGCTTATTCTTGAGTGTCAACTTCATGAGTGTGGATGAGTTTTAAGATCAGCTCTGATGATCATGCTGTATTGTACACTTTGGTAAATTCTTTTTTTCCCACTCTTCTCCATAAATAGCTGAAAGTCTTTACCATTTGTTTAATATTTATACACTCACCTTACATTGTTTAACAATAAAACTCAACAACTGCATCTATACTGTCTGTGGAGGGCCTCAAGTGCCAGAATGAATTAATTAAATACATAATTAAATAATTCATTAAATGTGTCAGTAATTAATTAAAATGGGAATTAATTTGTGTATTAAATATATAAATAATTAATTACATGTCAAATCATTTAAAACATTTCACATATTATTTATTTATTTACAATTGTGAGAAATAATGACATATTTGATTCATTATTTATATAATTAATGCATTAATTATTGTCACATTTAATTAATAAATATATTTTTTTAATTTATTCATTTTGACACTCGAGGCCCTCCATACAACAAAGGTAAAATTCATGCAATAAAGAGAAAGCTATTTTCAGTTACTCCCTTTCCTCACAAGAGGTCGCCACAGTAGCATTCATGTCATGTATTTTTCATATTACTGTTCAATTTGAAGTTTGTGGATGTGAACGATCAATAATAATGTTGTTTTTGATGTTAGGTATGCGTATTTTAAACATAAGAAGCAGATGGGTCTATATTTTGGAATTCAAGTAGTATTAGTAGATAGGTAGGGAGCTTATATAAGGCACTTTTTTATATAGCCCTTTATTGTGTTTTGTCTGTTTCCATGTATATTTCCATTTAGACTTTTAAATTGCATTGCAAACACTTAGCCACATTAAATGAAATATGGGGCACACAGAGCATTTGCAAGTGTGACCTGGTAATTGCAAAAGGCTGGTAATGCTTTATCAAGATTTGAGCTAAAAGGGCAACATGTTGCCCTTTTAGCTCAAATCTTGATCCCTTTATCTGAATCTCCTGGGAACACTGGAAAAGAGGGTGGTGACTATACAATATTTAGGGTTATTATCAGGTAAGAAGAAATTTGGAAGAATAATGTAAAGCAGACAAGGAAAGTAGTCGATGACAGATGGCACTTCTGTGGCCGCTAAAGATCTTCTTTCTGCCCAGAGGGGAAAAGACTTTTCTAGTTAAAAGTTCATGAATAATATAAAACACATGAATGCAAAGAGCCTGTAATATTCTAATATACAAGCTGTAAATATCAAAAATCACCTTAGGTTAGGTGAAACTCAGCTGTCCAAGGGTCATGGTTATGATTGTGGTCAGAAGTTTACATCCACTCACCATGGAGCTGAATGTCATGGTAATTTTGGTGTTTTATTATTTCTTTGAACAGTTATTTTTCCAGGGTGGAATGATTAAAAATGATTTTGGATTTCCGCTAATCTAAGCAGGCCTAAAAGTACACATACAGGCTCAAAATTATACATGCACCCTCACTAATATTTGATGTCCTTCAGCAAGTTGTGCATCGACCTGTCATGGTCTGTGTGAGCAGCTGGGTGTGTCCTGTGTGGATCCCTGCCTCCTCTACTCACCTCGGGTCGAGCCTACCATTCTCTCACCTGGGCAGCTCACCTAGAGTTAATTTGTGGCAATCAGCGGAGGGTATTTATGGCCAGTTTCACCGTCATCTCACCGCCAGTTCATCAACCCACCTAGGCTGGTAACAGGCTCACACTCTTAGCTCGAGATCTAAGTTCTTATTTGCTTACCTTGTCCCCTTTGCTCCATTAGCTCACTATGTCACGACAACACCACTAAAACTCACCTCTTGGATTCTCATCACAACCCTCACAGTATTTCAGCCACACTCCAGGGAGTAATTACCAAACACACTAACCTGCTTAGCTTTCACCTGCTAAAGTAAGCCACTCCATCTCAGTATCCACTGTACCTCTGACCCAATCCGTGCACCCACTAACTCTTTCTCTTCAGTGCACCCCCTGAGCACCACACCACCAGTCACCCATTATGTAACATACCTCAAGCCACCACGCTAGAATTCCCTACCTCATATCATATTGTGTATCAAGCCAAGGTTCTAGGTTTTGTTTCGCCATGTCAATCCAGTGTCATTGTAAATAAAAGCTTCTTTTTAGTTAAATTGTTCTGCTTCTGCACTTCAATCCTGCACTTGAGTCCAGTTCCTGTACAGGCCTCTTGCCCCCTCTTACACAACCAGACATTTTGGTAGTTTCTGGCATGATTCTGACTGGATATCTAACCACTTTTGTCACGGTCCTGAGTCTGTTGTCTCAGTGATTTTTCTTCTGATTACTATTATTTTATGTTTCAGATTAATTCTTAAGATTTTTTTGTTCTTAGGGTTTGTTTTCTGTTTTGTGTTCTGAGCGCCTTCTGTTCTGTGTCTCTGTTTCGCCCTGGTCCCTCGTCTATGTTCCCTCCCTGTTACCATGTCTGATGTCTCTGTGTTAAGTTTACGTGTCTTGAGTTTGGTCTGCATTTCTTTCTGTGTCTCGTTAGCTCTGATTTGTTCCTGGTGTATTATCATCTGTTCCCCATCCTCTCGTTGTCAGTCTGTGCATTTAAGCCTTGTGGTTCTCTCTGTCTGTGTCGCGTCGTTAACGTCATCCACACCCTCATGCTGGCTGTGTTTCCCTTGGTGCTCCTTGTCCCTAGTCTCTTGTCTCCACATTTCCTAGTGTTTAGTATTAGTTTCTAGTTTTGGTTTGTTTTTGCAAGTTTATTGTTTATGGAGTTTTTTCTGCAACTGCAATAAAGCACCCTCTTTGAGTTTATTCTTCCATCTGAGTGTCCTGCATTTGGGTCCTACATCCTGCCTGTCACAGCCGTATCATGACAACTTTCCTAGGTATAATTGTTAAGGCTTGTTTAAATCTGTTGGTTTCCTGTCATGGGAGCATACTCTGCAAATTTTCAACTGAGTTGAGGTGAGGGCTGCAGAACTCTACGTGTAGGCTGGGATTCCAATACGAGAGGGGTGCTAGAGAAATTACGTTGCTTAAGATATGAATGGTTTAGATGGGCCCTCAAAATGGCGATGAGGAAAAGTTGATGGTTCTAAAAAAAACAGGCAATATGTGTGCCATACAGTTTTAGTCAAGTTACTTGAAAATAGTAATTAGTTACTAGTTACTTATTACTTCTCCAAGAAAGTAAACCTGTGACTTTACTGATTACTTATTTTAAAAGTAATTAGTTACTTTATTACTTAGTTACTTTTTAAAAACATGATACACAACCTGAATATGTTATAAAGCACTCAGCCCATTTTTTCTGCATAATCCATCATATAAAATGGAATCAAATGAAAAAGTCACTTTTAAAATTTGTTTCATTAGTTTTAATCTTTTACCTTTATACACACTGCATCAAGCAAAAATGAAATTGTATGCAACAGTTATTGATTTGAAGAAATTTGTTTAACATTTAAACCTATTTTCTGCATATTCCAGTATATAAAATAAAATGTTTTGTGTTTACATTCACTCTTTCAAATACATGTGAGTAAAACACAGCAAAAAATAAATAAAATCAAAGGTTCAGCAGCACTAAGTCCTGTCGCTTCCACAGCGGTCGGTCATGTCGGTGGGGGGTTTCTCTGCGAATTGCTCAGATTTGAAGTTTAATTTTTTTGTAGAAGTTTTCTTCCCACACACAGTGCACAGTGTTTTTGTTGCTTTGTAGGGAATCAGACTCAAAGTAATGTCAGTACTTCCAAGCTTTAAACGCTGCACGGTCATACTCTCTACCGCACTCCATATTATCCATGTTGATCTACAAACATCTGTTACTGCTCATACGTCATTGTCATGAGACACTCTCACAAACAAAATCACAGTTTAGTAACGCAGCCTTCTTACGGGAAAGTAACAGTAATCTAATTACTTTTTTGCAATAGTAATCCCTTACTTTACTTGTTACTTGGAAAAAGTAATTGGCTTACAGTAACGTGTTACTTTTAATGTTACTGTCCATCTCTGGTGCCAAAATCCACTATATAAGATTAGGCTTTTTTTTTCCCTCATAAAAAGGAGAATTTGTTCTGATTCTATGAATCCAACAGCCTTTCTTTTTACCTACCTGTTGGCAGGGCAAGATCTGGGAGTTAAAGGAACTGGACTAATGGATCCTGTGGACAAGGAAGTGGCAAAGGCTCCCATCATTCCACCTGCAGTTTGGAAGGACATTATAAACATGGTAGTGAACAACCAGCTCATGCAAAGCCAGTGTAATGAGGCCTAGAGGAAAATGGAGAGGGAATAAGAAAAGTAACTAAAGAAGATGGAGTTAGATAATTCATATGTGTTAACTCCCTGACCTTCTGAGATTTAGGTTATCATAGGTATTAATCCTAACGCGTGAATTATCCTTCTCCATATAAATAGAGTTTGGGTTAGCACTGGGCTTGTCACTGATGTTGACTTAGATTGCAGAGGTTTAACCATTTCATTAAATTGAAACCAACACATAGACTACCTTAAGATTATGGACACAGTTGATATTATACTATAGATGTTATTATGATGGAAACTGTGTTGATGTAAGTTTTTGACTTAAATATGTTTTTCAGACATCAAAGTATCTGTATGAAGAGAAAATCAAAGAAATAAAAAACTGAAAGACAAAACAAATGGTTAAAACATATCCTGGCATTTTTTCCTAATATTTTAACAGCCAGAGACAATTTGGTCACATTTCTAGATCAAATAAATCCACTACTGTGGCTCTGAGGTTTGTTGCCAGTTTTTGTTCCTGAGATTTGAGTTTTATTGTTTCTATTTCCCTGTCTCCGTCTTATTGTCAGTGTCCTGTCAATCAATCTCCAAAATGCATCTAGAGGATGGAGGAAAGAGGACGTTTGCTAAAAGAGCTTTAACTGAGGGTGTCCAGGCGTATCATTTATGGAAGTGCATGAAAGTGGTGCACATTTAAGTTGTTCTTCACCCTCTGTGTTTATGGAAAAAGAGATTACAAAAAAGGAATTATCTTTTCACAGTGTTTCATGTTTACAAATTTAATTAACAGCACCCTTAATATGCATATGCTAAAACAACTGTACATGTACACTGTACTGTACATAAGCAGTCACTGTGGGCCCTTTTCATTTTTTAAATAAATAATTAAGCTCAACAATCTGCAGTTGTCATAAACTGAGACAATGAACTATTCATACACCACATTTCATAAATATGCTTGTAAGTCTGCACAATTCAACTTATTTTTCAACACACTGTAGTACTTTCATGGTTTAAAGTTCAGCTATCAACCTTAAATTTTCATCAGTTTCTTCATTGTTATTTAAGAATTTGTGATTTCCATGGTATTCAAAACAAAAACTTTACATTGCAAAATTATTTTTGTCACAGTTTTCTAACACACTCTGTCTTCATCCCTCCCATCACCCTCAGTGTGGCCCTCATTTTCCCTTTTTCATCACCCTCTAACACATCTTCCGTTTCTTGTACGGTACACGGACAGGCCCTCTATAAAGATCAGGCACACAAGTCTGTTATGAGTGTCTTAGGCTTCTTACAGCTGTTTTTCAAAGGGACATCAGAGGTCAAACCAGGTCATCATTACAGCATAATTGTAAATTATGCAATGATCCTGATAAGTGTGAAAGTTGAAATAAATGGCCTTATGTACTTGTGTTTATAAAACATCTCAATTTCTCAGTGTCTCAATTTCTGCTCTGACATTTGGATTGTAGGGTCCGAATTTTGTGTAAACGACATAAAAGCATGAATCTATTCTGCCTTGTATCAATGGTTCAGGCTGCTGGTGGTGTAAATGTGCCAGGATATTTTCTTGTCACACTTTGGGGCCCTTTGCACCACACAAAGCTCACATCATCTCAAACTGTTTTCTTGAACATGCCAAAGAGTCATGTTCAAGAAACCAGATTTCACCAGATGACAGTCCAATAAGCATCTCTGGCATGTGCACAGGAAATGCACACCTGACAAATCTGCAGCAACTGCAAATGATGTGTCCAAAATCTGTGAAGATTGTTTCCAGCAACTTGTTTAATGAAGGAGAATGAAATTAGCTCTGAAGGCAAAATTGTGGCAGCTATAAAGGTTATTTATTTATCAAGACTGCTTGCTACAAGTAAAAGAAGCCATATCAGCCCTTCTTTAATACTGTTGTTTTGTCCCTTGTGGTCAAAATGTAATTTACTTTCAATGATTTGGGGCAGCTGACTATATTTCAAATGGGGCCTATACCATCACAGTGAGTAAAGGTCAGTGGTGTCAAGTGTCAGACCTTTTATCTTGATTTATTGTGTAACCATAGAAAACTCTGATGTATTGCACATCTTTGGCTGAATTGGAAAGTCTGAATTTTATTCCCGTTTTGTTACAAAAGGCCAGCCCTTGGTCTTTGGACCCAAAATGAAGAAGTGGATTGATCACCGTGACCCTTACAAAGCATTGAGTCAGTGAGTATAATATTATGTGAGTTATATGAGATAAACTGAAGTGAATTTATGTGTTTTGATTTAATGTGTTTTTCAGTAGATGATGTTTTGTTTATGGATTGCATTGGAAAAAATGAGGATTGGCTTCAAATTAAAACTACTAAATGAGGTCACATAATCAACATTACCAAGACTGTGTGTTTTGCTGCAGGCCTTGTGGACCCTGTGCAGAGAAGCACGGGTTTTCATTGCAAAGTCACTAATTCTATTATTTAAAATAATTTAAATGGAAATTCTCTTGTAAGAAAGAACACTGCCTGCTATATTCTGCCTTTTTTTCTGTTCCAGAGCAAAAATCCACAATGTGTAAGAAAGACCCCTGTCATGCAAGCATCTGAATGCATCTTTAAAATGAACAAAAACAAAAAGTTCTTGAACAATAATAAGTTGAGCCATCTGTGTGATAAATATTTGTGTTTTTGTCTGAAGCCTCTCTGGATCAATTAGTCAGTTTGGTCATAACAAGTTTAGCAGACAACAGTGTTGCCCTCTGAGGAACAGCCTATTAGGAGTAGAAAAACAGATCAGGCCTCTTGTGGGGGGAAAATGAGAAGATACAGTGGCACTGTGGTGGGATTCCTCTGGGATCAGCCTGAAGAGTTTCACAGACCTGTTTGTAAAGATGGAAAGTAAGATCATGGTAGTTCTGTAATCCTGTAATCTTTTAGGGCCTTTTTACTTATTATTCAGGCAACTCAGGCCTAGGGACTGTATTACACCAACTGATTTGGTGAACAAACTCACTGAAAGAGTCAATCACAGATCAATAATTAGGCCCATAACCCATTAGATAAATACACACAGTTTTGCCTCTACATCACCACAGCTGATTGTAAATAAATCAATATGTGACTGGAGTTCACTCATTCAAGTTAAATCTAAGCAGGAGTACATAAAAATGCCTCCAATTCCCGAAAATTTAATGTAACATTTCATAAAACCTCTTAAATGAAAACTTAAACTCTCCATTGACTGTTTTAATATCTATTATGGTGATGCATAGAGGCAAAACTCCAAATATTGTCCAACATATTATGAAACTAAGTGAAAGTTACAACCACAATGCTGTTTCAGTTTTCTTGGAAATCACTTTGATTACAACACGAGGCTACAGAATGTAGATTGGTTTCCTGTAGGCCTAAAGCAGTCTGTCATTTCTCTCTGAGGGATTATCTGAACACCTCTAATATACCCAGGGAACTAATTTCTTTTATTTGGCAACAATACCTTATTAATATGTCCCTGTGGATAATATTCAGTGTAATAATTTGAATTTAGAGCCCCTGGAGATTTAATAGTCTCTGGAGTACTTTTTTTCTTCTTTTTTGCATTGCTGTATAAGAACTGTACTGTATGTGAATGTCTGTTCTACCCTGGTGCATGTCTTTCTTTCTTTTTTCTTTTTTTTTGGTAATTGATCTAATCAGTCACAATAGTCAGAATGAAAAAAAAGTTAACAAAGTTGTAACCTGTGTTTTCTAGAGCGAATGTCATCTAACATTTAATTTTAGTGTTAGATGATGTTACTTAAACCAGCAAACCATTAGTTTTATGTTTTGTATTCTGGCACAAAATGGATGCATCAAAGTTCTGGTGCCTCAGATGAATCAGGAAATCCACACTGACGAGCTTCAAGTGACATAAGTTTGGGAGTATTTTACCCTTTTAAAATAAAAAAACTGAAAAAATTATTTATGTTTGCCTCTAAAAGTCCCTCTGACTGAGATACCCTCAGCCCCCGACCTCCACCCACCCAAACTACTTTAATTAGCCTTAGCACTCAGGTAATGGAAGTGGTATGATATGTTCATGATAGGAGATCAGCAGTTATGAAATCACTGCCTAGTAACTATTTAGGAAAACTGAGTCACATTTCCTGAAATATTCCTCAGACCTCTGAGAAAGGATCAGGGTTAGTTTCTTTGTCTTTCCCTGTTTTGCATTGGTAATAAATAAAGATTCTTAAGCTTTATTCTTGACTTGACTGCAAACAGCTTCACAATTTTTGGATTGTATACATCCGTATGTAATCCTAAAATATGAAAAATGCTAAATATTGCCCATCAGTTTCCTGTAAAGCAAGGCGTGGGGATGCACGGCGTCAACGGGCTATGCGGTTAGCTCGTTAACGTGTTGACGCTGTGCAGCCCCACGCACAGGGTGATCCGCGGTAACTTGCTAACAGAGATTTGCCGTGTTAATGCGGTAAAGGCGTTAACGTCATTTTAACGAGATTAACGCTGACAGCTCTAATTTTGTCATCTTGCTCTTAGAGAAAGTCAAAAGTTCTCTAAATGTAAATTTCTAGTTTAATCTGTTGACCTTATGACAAATTAGCAGATAGATTAAGGTTAAACGCTATTGAGGCAGCAGGTAAAAAAAAAAAAAAGACACAAACTGTCATTTAAACATCAATTTAATGAAATACTAATAATAATGTGTCAGATTCGCCAATGTCTTAATAAGAGAATTGTGATAAATCTGTCAACTAACACAGTCAGCATTTTTGCCAGCTCTCCTTACTGGCTTGAAGTAAGCTAAACTTTATTAATATAGTAGGTATTTTTCAATCTTACTTTCTAAAGGGCTTTAAGCGCTCATGCATTTTAATAACGCTTTTAATACTAAACTCTTGTGCAGTGCATTTCCTGTCTCTCTTGTTCTGTCTCTCTCTCTCTCACAAAGATGTCTAAACAGGTACACACACACACACACACACACACATACATGCGCCACAGCTTTTAATCAGTATTGTATGCATTTTACTTATATGAACTTTTTTTTGTAAAATAAGCCACTTTCCTGCCATTAAACTTACTGACCAGTCACCATAATTTTGATTAGTTTAGTGCTCCTAACACTACACTTTCATTTAAATGTGTAGAGGAAACCGTGTGTTCACCACCTCCATTGAGATGGCGCTGGAGTGACGGCAGCCTTTCCAAGTAGCTCTGCAACACCGTACTTGTTTCTTAACTTTTAACTGTTTTAGACTAGTCTTTCAAACTTTTTTTTACCTTCCTTTAGTCACTTTACTTTCTACCTCTTAGATATACTATGGATAACGCACTTTTTAAAACTTCTGGAACCAGCTCCTTCATCTACTCGAGAGCGGAGCTGCTGGCACTTAACACAAAGGCACAGACCGGCATGAGACACAATATCCCGGCAGCCTGTCACAACACGCTCCATTAGGAGATGGACCCCAGAAAAGGAGGATGCTCTGAGGGACTGTTATGACACCACAGACTGGGATGAGCTTCTGAGCCCACATGGTGAGGACATAGAGGGAGCAACACACTGTCTGACGGACTACCTCAACTTTTGTGTGGACACGGTCGCCCCTGCTAAGACAGTACGGTGTTATCCTAATAACAAACCGCGGGTAATACAGGAAGTCAAAGCTGTCCTCAACATGAAGAAGAAGGCCTTCAGGAGCAAAGTGAAGGAGGACATGAAAGCAGCACAGCGGGAGGTGAAACGCTGCTTGAAGGAAGCAAAGGACACCTACAGGAGGAAGGTGGAGCAGAAGTTGGAGAGGAACAATATGAGGGAGGTCTGGAATGGTGTGAAAACCATCACAGGCCACAACACCAAGAACAGCACAGTGGGGGGGGGGGGGGGGGGACGACTGTGGAGAAGGCAAACGAACTCAACTACTTCTTCAACAGGTTTGACCAGCCCACAACCCCCCCACCCTCACCCTCACCTTTACTACAGAGCCCTCTCCCTACTCTCCTACCTCCCTTGCTTCCCCCCCTCCCTGACACTATGACATCCTCCCCCTCCTCCTTCTCCAACCCCTCTCTAAACAGCACGACAGCCTCCCTCCCCCCCTTCCAATCATCTCCCAGTGTCACAGTTGGACAGGTCAGGAGACAACTGAGGAAGCTTCGCCCCAGGAAGGCAGCAGGCCCAGACAAGGTGTGTCCTAGGATCCTAAAGGCGTGTGCTGCTGAACTTGGGGAGCCGCTACAACGAGTCTTCAAACTCAGCCTGCGACTGGGGAGAGTGCCTGCCCTATGGAAGACATCCTGCATCGTCCCGGTCCCCAAAAGGAACCGGCCCAATGAGTTGAATGACTTCCGACCGGTGGCACTGACGTCACATCTTATGAAGACTCTAGAGCGGCTTTTCCTCAACCTCCTCCGACCACAGGTACAACATGCCCAGGACCCACTACAGTTCACCTACAAGGCGGATGTCGGCGTGGAGGATGCCATCCTGTACCTCCTACACAGAGCCCACTCACACCTGGACAAGAGAAAAGGCATGGTCAGGATCCTGTTTCTTGACTTTTCCAGTGCCTTCAATACAATCCGGCCCTGTCTGCTCCAGGAGAAACTAAACAGGATGCAGGTGGACCCCTGCCTGGTCGGTTGGATCTCCGACTACTTCACTGACAGACAACAGTACGTCAGGCTGAAGGACATCACGTCGGACACTGTGGTCAGCAGCACAGGAGCACCACAGGGAACTGTGCTGTCCCCTCTTCTCTTCACCCTGTACACCTCTGACTTCTGCTATAACTCTGAATTATGCCATATTCAGAAGTTTGCAGACGACACGGCCATCATGGGGTGTATCTGGGATGACCAGGAAGAGGGGTACAGGAGCCTGGTGAGGAACTTTGTCACATGGAGTCACACAAACCACCTGCAACTCGACACTTCAAAGACCAAGGAACTGGTTGTGGATTTCGGGAGGTCCATACCAGGTCCACTGCCAGTTCAGATAGAGGGAGAGGAGGTGGAGGTGGTCAACACATACAAGTACCTCGGGCTGTGGGTGGACAACAAACTGGACTGGACATGCAACACGTGGCACCTGTATAAAAAAGGCCAAAGCCGACTGTACTTCCTCAGGAGGCTGAGGTCTTTCAACATCTGCAGGAAGCTCCTGAGGATGTTTTACCAGTCGGTGGTTGCAGGAGTACTTTTCTATGGCGTGGTGTGCTGGGGGAGCAGCACAGCAAAGAAGGACTCATCCAGGCTGGAGAAACTAATCAGGAAGGTGGGCTCTGTGGTCGGCATGAAGCTGGACACTCTGGTGACAGTGGCAGGGAAGAGGACATTAAAGAAACTGATGGACATTATGAACAATGCCGGGCATCCTCTGCACACGGTAAACAATCAGAGGAGCCTATTCAGCCTATTCAGCGACAGGCTGCTTCTCCCAAAGTCAAAAACCAACAGACTTAAAAACTCCTTTGTCCCACACGCCATCAGACTCCTCACTGGAGGGGAGAGGGAGGAGAAACAGGGGGACAAGGGAGGGCAGGAACAACTGAGCTGTAGGTGCTTCTTTACACTGTGCAATATTTGCAATATTTGTTTTGTTTTTTTCTTATATTTGACTGTGCAATAATCACTGTGCAATATACTCACTCAAATGAGCAATCCTATTTATCCATATTGTATATTCTGTATCTATATATGTGTATATGTGTATATATGGTGTATTTATGCTTATATCCTTACTCTCATTCCCCTTAATGTATCTGTAACATGCAACTTCTTTCGGTGCTTTGCTACTGGAAACTGAATTTCCCGGAGGAAAAGGATTAATAAAGTTTCATCTAATCTAATCTAATCCATTTGTCCTCCTGAGTATAAAATATCACTATCAACACTTATCAAGTCAGAAGTTAATTTAGTTTAAGTGGCCTGTAAATTTGCCTCATTTGTCTGTGTGGAACATGACATCCTCTGGCTGTAAATCCAATGTCATGAAAAATGTTTAATTTCATGAGGCAATGTAATTTTTCCTGTTCTTACAATTTACCTGACATAAGCTCCTTTCTCCCTTGACTACTTCAAAGTGTTTACCTAACAGTTCAGGATGTGACATTGTCCTGTGAGAGCGACAAACAACTCATTAACATCCTCATTAGGCTGCGATTTTCCAGCTTTTGGCTAGGGAGTTAAGAACTGTTGTGAACTGAACTTTGTTCATTCTGACTTTACTTTATTAGAGTATTTCTTATGTAAGCAGCATGATCAAATGTATTTACAGTCTGTATACATAGATCAGTCATTTGTGCATTGAATCATATAGCGCTTGATCTTTGCTTCATGTATATATTAGTAAAAAGGGAACAACAAAAAAAAGTCCATATAGGAAGCAAAAGGTTACAGTGCATCCAGAAAGTATTTGTACGGCTCATTTGGTCCACATTTTATCATGTTTAAGTCTTGTTGCAAACCATCCATTCATCTTTCATGGATATCACCACTTCCAGCACATCTGCGGGGACACAGAGTCTTTCCCAAGGCAGCCGAGAGATGTAATCTCTCCAGCAAGTCCTTGGTCTGCCCTGGGGCCTCCTCGTGGTAGGAGATGCCCAGAATACATTATCAAGGAGCTGTCCACTCTCTCTCTAAGGGAGACCACAGCCACCCTTCAAGGGACACTCATTTCTGCCATTTGTAGCCATGACCTCATTCTTTCGGTCATTACCTAGAGCCGTGGGTGAGGGTAAGAATGCAGACTGACTGGTAAATCAACAACTTCTGCTTACTTCTGGTGAGCCCGGTATCAAGATGAGTTCAGGCCTGAGTTGAGATATTTAACTATTCCATCCTCGCTCCTTTGTGATAACCATCTCACACCAGCCCAGAGAGCAGATGTTGCTGGATTGCAACCATAGTTTGCAGATGTGTTCTCCCCTTGCCCGGTTGCACCACACTCATAGAGTTCTATTTGGAACGCCCTTTCATTCTGTAGACTGATGCCTTGAGCAAAGGGCTGGGGATCGAACAACCTGTGGTTTACATCAGCTGAAAACTGTACAGAGCACGAGACCCTTTGTAGCATGTTTGCCTAATCATGGCTCTCCTGACACTATGACACTATGACACTAGTGGCTGAGACTGGTGTGAATGGACGAGAGACTGAGCTGGCTACAGGAGGGAAAGCAGCAGAAATGGAGTTGACGGGCAGTGCTGAACTAGGAAACAACAGATGTAAAACTGTGTAAAAAGACACTTAACAAGGAAATACTGTGTGCCAAGTGCATGGGTGGGGTGTCCTTAGTGGCAGTCTTGCTACAAGACTACCAGGGAGGCTGAGGAGGTCTACATCAGTGACCTCACTAGGGATGGACCGATCCGATATACAGCATCGGTATCAGTGAAAGATACTGAAGTTTCACCCATCCCATTCTTCCTATGAAGCGGTGTTGGAATTTCCAAGTAAGAAATGCACTCCTGCCCGTGCACTGCTGGCTCTGTTGTGCTGGCTCCGGGTCCATTGTGTAACTGACGCCACCAACATTAACAGGACACTTACATTAGAGCCTCTTATTCCATATTTTGTTTGGGTTTCCGGCAATCAGAATCTGAGAAACTGTATTAATCCCAGATGGAAACTGAGTAGTAGAAAAAAAAAGTGCTCTCAGCCATGCGCCATATGATTGGATGCTCATCCAACTGAGCTAAACCTGCGCCCGACTGCATTTGATCACCAAAATTGGAGAAGAGATAGAGAGGTGTTACGAAATCAGTTTTGCCCCGGTTCTTCATTCGTCGAGGGATCCAGAAACGGCACCAGAACTTCAGTAGTTATTCTTACAAAATCTTTATTCATCTTTATTCATCTTCATTTAAGCATGCACTTCTAAAAGGGAAGACGAGGCCGGTGTCCCTCTGAAACAATCTTCACCCCTTTGTTAGTTCCACCCAGCTTTATAGGAGCGACCCCATCATAAATCCCCATGTGTGCTGCAAACTCTGTGTCTGTGTCTATGTGCACAAGCACGTGAGTGCCTGTGTGTGTGCGTACCCGCATGTCTATGTGAGTGCTCGTGAGTGACTGTGTGTGCATACCTGGTATGTGAGTGCACGGGAGTGAGTGTGCATGTGGATGTGTGAGTGTATCAGTTAAAACACTGTGAGTGTGTGTCTCTTCCTAGGGGCCATAAATACCATCTCCCCTCCAGACCACAGTTACCAAGTTAAATGTTGAGACCCCCACACAGGTATCCTCTGGGGAATTTCCACTCAGCATTAACTCCTCTTTGTCTCACAGTTCAACTGGGGAGGGTCTCCTAAGATCTACTCCTAAGTTCATGACACACTCAGGCCTTTATTTATATCCAGGGCAGTGTCAGTGTCTCTACCATAATTCTACATTCTATTTTAACACATTTCTAAACTCTAAAACAAACTAAACATTCCTACATGTCTAAACTCTAAAATAAGCTAAACATTCCTACAGAGGGGATAGCCTAACATATGAAACAGGAAATGACCATCGTGTATTCCATTTATTTCAACAAAGTAACTGTATTCTGATTATCACCTATTTAAATGGTAACTGTAACGGAATACATGTCTGTGAAAGTTCTCAGTCATCCAGGTCATGGTAGTCTAAAGAGCTTGGCAAGAAAACGACTGGACTCCTTTAAGTTGCTTGAAGACGTTTCACCTCTCATCCAAGAAGCTTCAGAATTGAAGAAGCTTCTTAGTCCCTCACTATTTTGTCTATATTACGTCTATATTTACCACATTTTGAGCACTATTAAAGGTATTTCTTATCAAAGCCATGCAGATGACATTCAGTTATATGTCTTGAGTAATCCCCAAGATGTTTCTAAACTACAGATATGTGCTTAGACTTGTTTACAAGAAGTCATGGAAACTTTAGTTCTCTTTGGTAACTTTGGTAACTCTTCTGTCAGGATCCTTGGGGTAACGTCTCATTCAGCTTTCACATTGGATGTTCGTGTCAAATATCTGATTCTCTCTTCACACTCTGAAATTGACATTCATTTATTCAGTTCAATTCAATTTTACTTATATAGTGCCACATCACAACAACGGTGCTTTATATTGTAAGGTAACAGCCTTAGGACAGCATAATGGAAGAAGAAACACTCTTCCCAGAAGAAGAAACAGAAGAAACACTCTTCCCATTCCTTCTCATTCTACTTTTGAATATCTTAGAAACCACAAGTATGTCTGCTGTCTGAGTGTGAAGTGCTCTAATACAATACAAATGAGCAGATTCTCTTTGGTCACAGAAAGTTCTGAATTTACTGATTTTAGATGTTTAAATCTTGATGTTTTTGCTACATTTGCTACATTAGTCTGTAGTTTGTATGAAATGCTTGGCCGACATTTTCCGCTTTAAAAATAACAACTTTTCCATTAGACTGCAGAGGCCACATCAGAAGTTCGTCTAAATCCTTTTTAATAATTTTGCTGCAATTTTAGCTGGAACTCTTGCTTTCTACAACTTTTTTAACGATTCTTTGATCTCCTGTGTCTGATGAACATACATAATCAGGTTTAGCATGGCAGTGGTCATGGAAAGGTTTATGATCCTAGTATTTGGATGTATTACACACCAGTGGAAAAACGACAAAAACGATTTCTTTCTCCATTAAATTATTGAGCTAGATTTTCCCTCTTCACTAGAGTAGACTTCACTAGACAGACCACAGTCTGTCATTTAAAAAAAATTTATCTCACTAATTGGGATAGTGTTTAAATCAGCGGTCCTCAACCTTTTTTGTGCCACGGACCGGTTTAATGTCAGACAATATTTTCATGGACTGGCCTTTAAGGTGTCGCAGATAAATACAACAAAATAAAATGATACAACCAAGACAAAATCTGTGGTATTTTGTAATTATAATAATGAACAAATATAATAATAATAAAAATGATAAACGAATTCACTGTGTAATTGTGTAACTTTATTGCCAGCGTCCTCCTGCGCCAACAACACTGAGAGTAATGTCCACCTCTCTGCCCCTGAATGCTATCTGGTTGCTATGGTAAGGCGTAAATATTTCTTTCAAAATAAGACACACAACTACAACACGGGGAAAGAACCAGGGAAACTGAGTTAACGATAAAATCCTCGAAAACCATAAATTTCACACCCGAGCCTCAACTATCATGGCCCGGTACCTGTCCATGGCCCGGGGGTTGGGGACTGCTGCTTTAAATGGCACTTATTGTAATACCCAGAAATTCAAAATTTAATGCGTAGAGTGGCACTTTAGGATATTGGAATACTTTATCATTTAAATTTTTTTTTCAGTTTTTCATTGCTATGATGTTGTCAGGAGTTTTCCTGTATTGCAACCCAGGTCGGAATAAAACGCTCAGACAGGTTAACGTGTACACGGGTGAGACTCAGAGAGACTCGCCCCGCTGCAGTAGAAAGGAAGAGTCTTTATTCAGAGAGCACATACAGGAAGAGAGAAAATAGAACTGCAGGCTTCCTGTGTAACTTCCCCATTTAGGAGTCTGCACAGAGTTGCAGAGTTTAAGCTGAATACTGAAAAGAGCAAACACATTTAGATAATGAAACGTACTTTTAAGCATAACATAATATAAATCCCCAAATCCTAAGAAATCTCTTAACATTCCCTCCTGTTGTACATATGTATATGTACAGTTCATAGCTTATTGTATCAGTCTATGGCCACTTGTAAACATTTTTAGCCAAGACATCATAAAACAGTGGGTTTCGTGAATATGTTATATCTAAGTGTCTATCTCATTATCATCGTCTTCATTCTGTGACAGGGTGATGTAAGCATGAATTGAAGCAGAATAACAGTATTATAACACCAACAAAAACAAGTCCTTTAATCAGCAGGGACTTCCAAGAGCTGCTTAAAAGCCACGTAAGCCAGTCTGTGTTTGCGGCATAGTCTCGTTGTTGTGCATCCCGAAGTTGTCTGAGTGTTTTCAGAGCATCAGTCATGTTCGGTGAGTGCACATTATCTGGAATGTATGTGCAACATGTGTTGCTAAAGAGAATTCTCCTTTCTCGGCGAGAATTATGTCCAATGCTACCCTGTGTTGCATTACTGCAATGCACAGAGCATCAATCTCCTGATCCCATTCGTTGTTGAATTTACATGAAGCATTCAGAACCTTTTGTCCTTCAGTCCAAAGTTTAAATTCCTCTGAGACATCGGAACCCCATATGGAATCATGCTGCTTGAGGTCTGGGGTGCTTCGTCTTTTCCAATTCCCAGGAAGGATATCCCAGGCCATCCCTTGCACCCAGAAGGTGCCATTTGAGATGTTGTTGCTCTTCACGGGCCCTCCAGGAGCGTGTGTCTGTACTGCTTTGCAGTTGGTGGTGGTGTTTCCCATTGGCGTGGATCCGTTCTCTTGGCGGTAGCATAGGCTGTGGCTCAAATTCCCATTGTTTCCAAGAAAGACTGGGAATGATTTAGCCTTACTTCTGTGCTTCACTTTCAGGTCAACCCAGAACCATACGTCACATGTGCCATTTCGCAGTCCTATCTGGAGAGGTTCCTCATGGTTGACCACGATTCCCTGGAATTGATGCCCACGGCTGGCGTAGCTTGCGGCACACTTTGCTTGAATTATGTCCATTCCCTTCGCATACAAGGTGGGGTACTGTGTCGCTAGGGGCATATAGGAGCAAACATAGCAGTCTTTTCTGGGTGTGCTATCATGTATATATCGATACCATGCGTTGTTCATCTTCTTTCTTTCAGGTGAGTGTTAAGAAACTCACCAGGAGTGCAACATTAGCCACTAGGAGGACGAGTGTCTTCATGATGACCAGACACACCTGTGACCTCTGATGAGTAGACTACTGGCAAGAAGAAGAAGGCAGGGTATACCCGATCAGCCCTCCCTCCACCAATAGATCACCATACAGGAGTTAGGGGTGTCGGCGTCTAAACGTTTAGGTTGTCACTCACTTTTTTGCAGTGGCTTTGATGGATCCAGGACAGTCTTTCTGCTATTTTGCAGGCAGTAGGTGTGGTGAGTAGCACTTGATAAGGAACTTCCCACCTTGGTGAACTGCAATTTTTCTTTTGGAGTACTTTGATCAGGATCCAATCACCTGGTTTCAGCCTGCAAGATACTGGAGAGTTGTTTAGAACAATCTCTTTATTTTCAAATAATTTCAAGTTGTGAGTTTCTGAGAATTTTGTGTCAGTCTCATCCACATTTTTACCAGGCCTATACACTCAGGCCATGGTCTCCTTGTTTCTTCCATGCATTTTCTCAGTCTCTGTTTTATTTCCTAGTGCTTCAGAGACCTTACTGATTACTTAATTAACAATATGTGTCCCATTGTCTGATCTTATCAGAGTGGGGATGCCATATATTGAAATAAAATGGTTGCACAAACATTTTGCTTTTTTTTTTTTTTTTTAAATGTCCCGTTTGGTTCTTTTGCCATCAGAATTATTGTCTAAAGGCGAAGAAAGTTGCCCAACGGATTTACTTTACCAAATGGACCATCCCAGCCTTGCCGTAATGGTCCATTTGATTCACCTTTTATTGTTTATTCTATTTTCACTTGCTGAATACGGGACAGACTTAACTGGGGGAAAGAAAGGGGAGAAAGAAAGAGGGAAAGAAAAACAGCGGGGAAGAGGGACAGGGAAAAAGGGCAAAAAACCAAAAACCAACAGAATAAGCAGACAAAAAAATACATATATCGATCATCTGGATCACCTGTTGAGAAAGAAAGAGAAAGCAAGCAGAAGAAAACGAGAGTAATAAACAACATCACAATGATCTATGGGAATATGACAGTAAATACAAAATGTTAGACATTATTGTGCAGCGCGTAAGATCGACAGCGCACAGTGTGCTTTGAGGTAAGAGCCAAAAAGGGTGTAGTTTGTGTGTGATCACCCGTGTGTACACCTGTGAGCATGAACGCGCTTGTTTTTAAAAGGTTCCTTCATGTAATGATCTGCTAGAGGGTGTGGAGGGCCACTGCCCCATCCTCCAGGGCATGAAGCAGGTATGGAGGAGATCAAAACTCCAGACGTCCAGAGGCCCCCAGAACACAAGAGACCAAGGAAGACCAACAGAGGGGCAGCCGCGCACTATCCCAGAAAGAGCTGAGGAGAGTCCCAGATGAGGGGTCACTCAGCAGCCGCGGAGCAGAAGCCAGGGGGGGTTGCAGTGACGTGCCCGTGAGCTCCGCCGGCAGCCAGCTGTGCCTGAGTGACCGAGCCCCGGGCCGAGAGGCCGAGGGCACCCCGCCTCCGAAGTGGCCTGAGCGAGCCCCAGGCTCCAGGCCCCGATAAGCAGCCGCCAAGGAGTGAGCCGGTGTGTACCTGGGTGCCCACCCCCGGACACAGAGAACCACCAACGCACCGATGTCTGAGGGCGTCCACCACCGGCAGGGGAAGTGGTGGGGGGAGATAGGCCTCCAAACCTTGGAGGGCCTGAGATGTCCCCAGAGAGGTGGCGTCTGATACCCAACCTGACATATAGACACAGACATACAGGCACACACAGATACAAACATCCATTCCCACCCTCATGCTCTCATGGGCAATTATTCCACACTCACCCAACGTGGAGACAGACATAAAGAGACTCTGTACACACAATCACTCTCCCCAAGCGTACTCTAAGAACCGGGTCTGGGTACCCTTGCCCCTGGAGGGGGAAGCTGCACCCAGACCCAGGTGGTGTTACCCTTTTCCCTGCGGTGGGGAGAAGCAGACTGCCCCGACTCCACAGCAGCAGGGAGGCCCCACATTCCAGACCCCAGTCGGACAGCCAACTCCTCCCCTCCTAGCCCCCCGCTCCAGCAGGCCGCAGAGAACGGGGGTGTGTGAAGACTCCAAACCTC
This sequence comes from Oreochromis grahami, assembly GCA_029532605.1. Taxonomy (NCBI): domain Eukaryota; kingdom Metazoa; phylum Chordata; class Actinopteri; order Cichliformes; family Cichlidae; genus Oreochromis; species Oreochromis grahami. Next base: position 68 of record JAQSNX010005947.1, on the reverse strand, counting down.
CCTCCACCCGCTCATATGTAGTGTTGATGTATGTGTGTTCTAAGGTGCATTTAAAACCCAGGAGGGCA
>JAQSNX010005946.1:0-28481 GCA_029532605.1 Oreochromis grahami | reverse complement strand
TGCAACATCAGTACTACTTCATGGTACCAGTACTGACACTGACCCTTGCTGCCTAAAGCAGCCCAACAATAATGTTCAATGGAAAACAGTATTAGTCTGACAGTAGTGTTAATGTAGTGTTTGCTCTCTTAACACATGATGTCATCCCCTGTGTTACAGAGCGGACTGTCAGAGTGACCGATTAGTGTGTCGCACAGCAAATGAGAGCCTAAACTCAATAACAGCCTCTCATGAATAAACAACCTGATCTCCTGAATCCCGGGAAGGTTATGAAGACTAGTAATCAAAATTAAGACGGTTTTGGATTAGACTGTTTTATTGTCACTGAAAACTACAATACTCAAACTATGACACAAAGTTTGGTATCTAATGTGAAGTGGAAACGATATAACATTATTGTGCGGAGTAACTTACATGAATAAAAGAGAAGACTACAGAGTAATTACAATATGTACATGGATTCACAGTATTTGCACAATGTTATTTTTGTGTGCATGGTGTGCTTGTGTGTGTTTAGGGTTTAAATTGTGACAACGGTGTTCCTGAGCTGGTTGTTTCTGGATCAGAGGTTCCTGAACCTCATTCTTCCCAGAGGGAAGCAGGGAGCACAGACTTTGGTCTGGATGGGAGGATGATGTTATGAACCTTCTTCAGACTGTGTTTCCAGGTTATGTCTGAGATTTGGGGCAGCTGAGCACCACACTCAGTGTAAATGCTTTAATTTGTCTTTACAGTGTGCATTGAGATGCCCATCTGCTACAAAACAGCCAATGTTAATTCACCACCCTTATTATTAATACATTTTACACACAAGTTTTGTGCTGTGAATGAATTAAAATAATCAAAGGTTATAAATGTTTCACCTGATTTAACCTCTATGTACTGTTAACTGTAACTTTTGCATACAGCTGCAAACAGTGTTTGTATCCACACGTGTAAAGGAGATGTTATTTATTCTTTTCAGTATCAGTGCAGGTGTGAAGACTGTTCTGGCTTTATTGATCCGGATTTTTTTTAATGAACCTCAGAAAATCTGATTGGTGTCAATTTATTTTTCCAGAAGTTCAAGATTATTTGTTCCAGCCCAAGCTACAGGCTGCCCCCTCCAAAAAATGCAAGTTTGAAGCCTTATGTTAAAAGTAGAGCAGTTTCCCTAAACCCAAACTGAGCTGGCATTACTGATATGACACAAATACAGAGCTGTGGCTGTGGTGTAGCTTGCACACTAATGAAATCTGCTGGATTCATTTTTGTTGCAGCTACATAGCACATCACATTGTTCTATCTGCAGCCTTTAATGTCTTTGTTGCACAATTCAAGGGTTGTGTTATTACACTGCAGGAGCAGAGGAGCCATGCTGAGGTACTTTTGGGCGTGACTGTAACAGTGGATGTGCGTCCCTGACTGACTGACCCGAATGCCTGATAAGTCATGTTAGGTGACCAAATATTGATGAAGTTTACCAACTGTAATGTAAACGATGTTTTCTAATTGTATCCACTGACAGTATTATACCCATTCAAGACATGCATGCAGCATGCAGCATGGGCTAGACCCCAAATGCTAGCTAAGCCTAACTACTGGCTTAGACATCACCCAGCTTAACAAGGTCAGGTGTTGGGAAACCAGAACAGGACAGATGAGAAGTTGCCTACACGGGTAAGGACAGAAAACATGGAACTGATGTAACACGGCTATGCCAGCTAACCCACTCAGAGAGATTATATGCATAAATGTGATAACTATGAATGGGCAAAGAACCAAGAAACACCTGGTAGCTCAGTGCTATAACCTTTTGAAACTGAAGATCCAGAGACTACAGCCTAATGGGAACAATGTGGACCAACTATTGTGCGAGGAGCTAAAGGTAAATGGACTGTGAACCAGCTTCCAGTTTGGATTCAGGAGACAGACACTATCTCTACTTTCAAGATTAGGCTTCAAACTTTCCCTTTTGCTAAAGCATATAGTTAGGGCTGGACCAGGTGACCCTGAATCCTCCCTTAGCTATGCTGCAATAGACGTAGGCTGCCGGGGATTCCCATGATGCATTGAGTTTTTCCCTTCCAGTCACCTTTCTCACTCACTATGCGCTAATAGACCTCTCTGCATCGAATCATATCTGTTACTAATCTCTGTCTCTCTTCCACAGCATGTCTTTATCCTGTCTTCCTTCTTTCACCCCAACCAATCACAGCAGATGGCCCCGCCCCTCCCTGAGCCTGGTTCTGCCGGAGGTTTCTTCCTGTTAAAAGGGAGTTTTTCCTTCCCACTGTCGCCAAAGTGCTTGCTCATAGGGGGTCATATGATTGTTGGGTTTTTCTCTGTATTTATTATTGTGCTATCTACTGTACAATATAAAGCGCCTTGAGGCGACTTCTGTTGTGATTTGGCGCTATATAAATAAAATTGAATTGAATGGTTCTTATATAGCGTTTTTCTACCCTATCTGAGCACTCAAAGCGCTGTATACAACTTGTTCATTCACCCAATCACACCAGCACTTTTCTAGGCTTTCAGTGCTACCTACCATTCACACCCCGATGGATGCATTGAAGAGCAACCTGGAATTAGTATCATGCCCAAGGATATGGGCATGATGGCATGTAGACTGGGATCAAACCAATAACCTTCTGGTTAGTAGGTGACCCGCTCTACCACTTGAGCTACAGCCACAGGTGGGCACTGCCGAGGCCTGTATTATGTAGCAATGAGTTTGATATGATTAAAAGCAAACCTTTGAATTTACCCCGAGCAACGTTTTTAAAGCCCCGGAAAAAGGCTGCTTTACTGGCACCGTGACCAGGTGGTGGTGCCACCATACCATGCTAGGAAGCACTTGGCGTTCATTAGAGTTTTCTTTTTGATAATTCGAAAAATCTCGTTCTGTTGCAACACTTTTCTTTAGCACGCGGAGATACTTCTGGGACATTTCATTGTTAGTAACCTTCTACCCTCGGGAGAAGGAGTCACAGATTTTCACAGGCCTCGGTCTCTATGTGTGGTTTCCTTTACCCTCGTAGCTGTGTGGCATAACATCCTGCAATGTGAACTCTGTATTATTGCAGGTCTTTACCTTACAATATAAAGGACCTCGCAGGGATTGCTGTTGTGATTTTAATACTTTATAAATAAAACTGAATTAAAAACTAGAGGCAGGTGATGAGGTTCTGTCAAGGCAGAACTGAAGGTGCAGGGTGTTTATAAAAATCAGCAGGTTGGACTCAGGTTGAGGTGTCACTGGCTGCTCACTCCTCAAAGCATTCAGGTGAGCAGGAATTACACAATAAAAATAGAAATATGCCTAGTGAGCGCAGGTTACCTCACTGACGAGGTTAAGAGCAGCTTTAAGCTAAATGAGCTGGAGTAGGCATTAAGGCCACGCACACACACACGCACATGCATGTTTGTGTGCGTATATATATATATGTGTACACATTTTCATTTTCACTTTGCTATCATGGTGTATCACGTGTAGGGATGGGTATCGAAAACCGGTTCTTGTTGAGAACCGGTTCCCACTGTTTCAATTCCTTGGAATCGTTTGCCATTTTTGCAAACGATTCCCTTATTGATTCCAGTCGCCCCGAATGACGTCACCACGTTGCGGAGCGTCGGAGCGTACCTGGCAGGAAACACGGCGCCTAAGCGGCTCAAACGCTTAAAAGTTTGTTTATACTTTACGAGAACGGATTGTCATCCGTTCAGGGCAACTTGCAATACTTGCAAAGCAGATATTTCATTAAGGGAGGAAACACTACGAATATGCAAAAGCATTTGCTCATAAAACACGCGATGAACTTAAATGAATGTCTTTAATTCCGTTCCGGACTCGTGAATCTCAACCCAGCAGCAGCAGCGGTAACGTTTGCACGTCCTCTCCCGTTAATGCAGCAGGTAAATAATCAACTAACAGTGCATATTATGTTAGCGCGATCTGCTTTATTACAAAACCTGCCATTACTGTGCATTTAGGTGACCGTGATGAGACAGACAGACAGAGTCTGGCTGGCGCTGGCTGGCAGTTGTCGCTGCAGTCTACCGGTAGCGTCTCTTTTCAGGCCCGCATGTCACCGAGCAGTGACTAGTTTGTGGTCAAAACCTTGCAGCCGTTTGCCACAGCAGATGGTAAGTGAATGTGTTTAATTGTAGGCAGGGACATTACTGGATATTCTTGTGTAATTGCTACAGAATAATTTATCTTATACTTTGTTATTGCTACAGAAGAATATTTATTTTATTATTTTACATTTACAATTTTTTTCCCCGGGGACCCTGTGACACCCCATTGAAGAGCCGTAGGCTGTGGATCTCTTAAGATCTCACTGTTGGGTTTGTAAGGCCATGTTACTCCTAAATTTCTATCTTGTTGAAAGAGAAGATCTAAAACAGTTCTAAGCTAATCGACCTTAGTGTTCTCCTTTTTAAAAACAAGAATCGATAAAGAATCGAATCGTTAAACAGAATCGAAAATGGAATCGGAATCGTTAAAATCTTATCAATACCCATCCCTAATCACGTGTAGAATTTTAAAGTGAAAAATGAACTGAATGTATTTTGGAATAAGGCTGGATCATGACAAATGCTGAATGAATACTTTCTGGAGCCACTGTATCTGAAACAGTACCAGTGATATTTCTATTTATTTATATGATGTTCCTCAGAGCACCTCAAACGTATCAGCATCATCAAGTCCTTGATGCATAGAAACACAATGTTCCCTTCATGTCAACCCTGGAAGGCGTGGAGCTCCTGCTCACTGAAGCCCTGATGCTTCAACAACCTAAAAGAAGAGCACACAGGAAAGGAGGTCAACACAAAGCTGAGTCAGTTCATGCTACACATGGAAAATGTTCTCAGTCTGGTGTTGTTAGGCCTGTGCAGCTGAATGTTTTACAAAGATTTCAGAACTTAAAAAAGGTGGAAAAATATGTGCCATTAATTACATCAAGTCCTTGGGAAAAAAAAGAAAAGAAAAATAGAGAGAGGAGCTGAGGCAGTTTGGCCTTTGAATTTATAACACGTTTATTATTTAATGATCATATAAAAATCTGAGACTTTGCCAGAGTCTATGTGAACATGCTCGCTGCCTGTTTCAATTATATTTCTAGGACGTATCACATTGGCGCTCTTAAATCCTGTGATTGCACACCAAGTGAAACAGTGCAGTCAGTCAAACCTAACAGAACATAGATCTCCGTGAGGACAGCTTTTAAATAAAACACTTTGTCAGAGCAGCAGTACAGTTGTGTTACCTACCCGAGTGTTAGCTCTGTAAAGGCTGCAGGGCCACAGACACACACGTAGGATTTGGACCCATCAGGCTTGGAAAGCATCTCAGTAAGTATGGGCTCGTTCACCTGACCCTTCCAGCCGGTCCAGCGTTCACTGGGCTCAGAGAGGACATGCTCCACCTGAAACCTAACACACAGCAACAAACTGAAGACGAGACACGAGAGCCATTTTACATGTAAATATCTCCACAGCCATTCATTTCAGTTGAGAAGAGGTATTTTTCTGACACACCGGCTTATTGAAGCTCCAAAGGCTAAAACAAATATTGAACCAGCTATCTAAATTGGCCATAACATATTTATGACATAGACATTTAACAGGATGCAAAAATCCACTGGCCTAAACTGGTTACTACTCCTCCCCTCATCATCTCTCTTTCTCTGTATTTTCTTTTTCTTTCTTAGACCTTGGGTTCTTTTCTACCAATGAGTCCACCCTGCCGTTTGTTCACATACACCACCTTAGAGGCTTGTTGTTAACACGTCCAACAGTGTCAGGCACTCCCCAGGTGCACAGCTCCTATACCTGTCGTTATTAGCAGCCAGTTCATCCAGTTCAAAGCGCCAAAGAATGTCCTCTTCTCGTCGGTTAAAAAAGAGCAGCTTTGTGTTTCTGGAGACACACAAACATGTTGTAGGTTATAAAGCAAGCAGCCAACTGAAAAACACTACAACTGTTTTCTCAAACTAATGTCAAGAGCACAGGGAGTTCACTGGTAAAACACCAGAGGTTACAGTGCACACAGGGCATGTAAGAACACAGTGTCAGATCCTCAAACAAAATATAATCAACCACCCACACATGACAGACAGATGTTGCAGCCAAACACTTTTGTTTTCACATATAAAATGATAAAGTTTGTGCAAACGTATTTGTTGTTTTGTTGGATTTGCAAGAATTAATCAAAGATGGTGAGTGGGTGTGAGATACTAAAGCTGTTGCACAGCTAACCAGATCCTTCAAGCACTCCAAAGCAGGGATGGGAATCAAGAACCGGTTCCCAGAAGTCTAGTTCCTTGTTAGTTTGCTTGCCTATCCATCCCACAGTTCCCCTTGCACGTCATAGTGCCACAGTTTTCAGAGTGGTTGGACATGACTTTTATTTCTATAAAAGGAGTGCGATGGTGAAGTGCAAACTGCATCCACAACAGCTGCATCATGCTGCTAATGCAACTTTAGAGCTTTGCAAACATGCTAATGCTAATCTAGCCAAAAACCCAGCGACGTTAAAGCTGAGTGAATGGCGACCCCCGGCCCAGCAGACACACTCTAAGTTTCAACAGTTAACATGAGCACTGATGAGCAGTCAGCCTCCATTTCTACAGTACAATCACCATGGCAACCACTTTCATCTTTGCTTTGTGGTCACACCTAAGTACTAAGAGAAAGATGACGTGTGTCCTCATTAGGACAGAGATCAGTGTTGGTGTGTGGGGCTGTAGCTTTATGTGTTTAAATGGTGATTATCAGACAGTGTGTTTCAGTGTGTTTTTTGGAAAAATGCAAAAACGGTGTAAAAAGTAGTGAAATAAATTCCTGGAAGGTAACGTACTGCATTACATTTAAGAAAAGTGACCAATAAGTAACTTTTTTGAGTAATGAAACCCAAAACTGATCACAACAAAGAAGGGAAATATCTCCAGTACGCACAAACATTTGACCCACAGCATGCAATGAATGTAATGTCTTTGCAAGTCATCTTTTTTGTTTGCATGTTTGTTTCCTTCTCTTGTTGCTTGTTTGTTTCCTTCTCTTGTTGCTTGTTTGTTTCCTTCTCTTGTTGTTTGTTTGCTTCTTTTGTTGTTTGTTTGCTTCTCTTGTTGCTTGTTTGTTTGCTTCTCTTGTTGTTTGTTTGTTTCTCTTGTTGTGTGTTTGCTTCTCTTGTTGTGTGTTTGATTCTCTTGTTGTGTGTTTGATTCTCTTGTTGTTTGTTTGATTCTCTTGTTGTTTGTTTGTTTGTTTGTTTCTCTTGTTTGTTTGTTTGCTTCTCTTGTTGTTTGTTTGCTTCTCTTGTTGCTTGTTTGTTTCTCTTGTTGTTTGTTTGCTTCTCTTGTTGTTTGTTTGCTTCTCATGCCCTGGAGACTCCTGATACAATTCGGGGAGGTGACCAACAAGCAGGGGCCTGTTCTTCGTACCTCGCTTACTACATCCAAGATCAAATCATCGCGCTAACTTTGAGCTCGCTAATCCGGTTCTCCGAACACACCTGTTGTTGACGATTAGTACAGCTGGATGAAGTAATCTGAGATCACTGGGTGGCTTAAAAGGGGCTACGCATCGATAGTAGAAACATTGATCGGCAACCCTGTGATTGGTCCGCGAAGATGTCGAAGCCGCGCGCGCTCAGTATTTTACGGCAGCAGACCAAGAACTCTTGATTGGGGGATTTCAGGAGTTTCAGAGTTTAATTAAAAAGGAAGGGGAACACTGCAAAGGCTGCAAAAGCAAGGAGAGAGGGCTGGCAGAAAGTTGCTGACAAATTAAACTCGTAAGTGATCCATGATATTACATTATATCATGTGATATTATATTATACCACATTATATTATATTACATCATATCCTCTTTCACATTAGAGCCACAACAGGACCCACTAGAACATGGGAAAAAGTAAAAGTGAAATATAAGAATATTCCACAGAATGGTAATATTTATCACTTATATTGCTTTTAGTCTATGACAAGAGACCCTGAAATAATCTGTTTGTTTGTTTATCACAGCAACCAAGAAAAGGGCAGAGCAAATAAAGACAGGTGGTGGTCCTGCACCCCCCTCGTCACACCCCTTTTTGTACTGTGACATTTATTGACATTGTGGGTTTTTTGTGTGTAGTTTGACATAACACTCCATCACTTTTACCTGTTCCCATGCAAGGGGTGACAGAAGCATGCACAGTAAGTCGGGAGTAAGTATATACAGTACAGTAAGTACAGATAGATAGATAGATAGATAGATAGATAGATAGATAGATAGATAGATAGATAGATAGATAGATAGATAGATAGATAGATAGATAGATAGATAGATAGATAGATAGATAGATAGATAGATAGATAGATAGATAGATAGATAGATAGATAGATAGATAGATAGATAGATAGATAGATAGATAGATAGATAGATAGATAGATAGATAGATAGATAGAGAGAGAGAGAGAGAGAGAGAGAGAGAAAGTAAATAATACCCTGACGGGAGAATCGATATCTCTCTATGAGCACACTGTCGCGCTGAGCTAAAGGATCCTGTCTATCCCACAATATCCGCTAAATTCTGTAAACTCTCCTTATCAATCTTGCACCTTCCTTGCTCGCGTACAAACGGACAGGACATGGCTGCGACAGACTTCTATCGAGAGGAGAAATATTTTACTGCTATTATTTGCTGCTATTTTGATAATCATCATTACCGTTTCATGTTAATAGTGATGTTGCTTTCCCAGATGCATTCAGATGTTCAAATATATTGGTATTAATTAGTCTTTATTACAAGTCCAGCAAGAACCACTTTAAACTGTTGAGTTGAATCTATAATTTTAAATGCTTTTCTAATGCTTCGATAATCTTAAAGGTTTCTGTGTAGACTGCAGGGACAGGAAGTTACATGTGTTTGAAGTTGCAGGCTTTTGCAGAAGTGAAACTGAAACCAGAGTTTAACTGCAAGTTAAGAGCCTTCATGGTTTGAGTATCATCATTCGAGTGTGACATTTAGCCCAAAAAGTCACTCATAGTTTAGCTGTATGAGCACAGGCCTTATGTCTGGCTATGACAGAGGTGTGAGGTGAAGCTGGGGTACAGGAGAGGTCATGACACGTACACAATACACAGCATGCACGCGCCCCCGCACGTGCACACACACACAGACTCATTTAGTAGGTAAGAGTTTATAACTGCAAAGTCGAGGCGTACGTGGTAGTCTGTTACAGGAAGTGCACCAGATGTCCCAGGAGATAAGCGACAGCGAAGGCGGGCTGACAGGAAGCACCTGCCATTGACCCGAAGAAGATGTTCTGTTTTAGACTATGTTAAGAGTCATTGTGGTTTTGGAGTGACGTATGCTTTGTTTAAATCTGCCTAGCAACAGAAAAGGGGGCTGTACTATCTTAACCCTATAAAACCGTTGTCTGAATATGGTAAGGCAGTTCAATACTGATTGGGTTGTTGAACTCACACATGTGTTCATTAAAATGCCGTCTAAGTACACCAGGCTGGATCTGTGTTATTTTTAGATCCCTCTCTCAATATTTTTGAACCTTAACACTTCCCAAATCCACCTTCGCTTTTATAGCCGTGGTCTCTCATCTTGATTGCACGTAGTAATTTACTATTACTACTCTAAAATATGAATTACATCTGACATGATCTACTACATGTAATAGAATGATTAATAGTACATTTCCCTTTTTTTCGGAAATGACCTGTATGTATCTGTATGAAATCAATGAAAGAATCAAATACATTATCTTTAGTTACATTGCTAATATTTATTTATGGTGAAACAGTGGCGAAATATCGCTCTTGCTTTCATATAACTGCAGCGGACATACCTGAGAGGCCGCGATCTAATCCTGTTTACATAAAGTAAACCTGCTCCCGAGCAGGTTCACGCTTACGGATCTGTTGCTATGACAGCAAGTCCCGGATGAGCTTCGGAGAACCGAACGATCCAAGATCACGCGAAATCGTCAACATTCAAATCCGGCTAACTTACTTAGCGAGGTACGAAGAACGGACCCCAGATGGTTGCTCCAAGTACATTTATTTATATAAATGAATGCACTTACTGATCAGCACTGAATACAAAGGTGTCACTTATAAGCGATGCTTCTGAAAGTTTGCTCCTACCCGATGGTTTCGATGTTTTCGAGGGCCGCACGGATAAGACGAGCCATGGGCGTGAAGCCTGTGCCTGCAGCTATTAAGTAAAGGTTTGTAACATCACGAAGAGGGCGGAGACTGAAGGTGCCTTCTGGACTACTTACGGCCACACGGTCACCTAGAAGAGTAAACACGTCATTATTACAACATTTTACACAGATTAAACACCTTCATCAAATCAAAATTAAAAACATTATTTACTGTTAGATGGCGAGCTGGTCGTGTTATTGTGCCACACGTGGAAATGCCCACATTGGTTTTTTTCATTGTACTTTTGTTTGTTACAGGTTAAGCAGAGAGAAGTCACTGGACCTCATCCATGTTCCCAGCCACGCTGGGAGGTGCTCCCTGAATGTGACTCACCGACACTCAGGCTGCTGAGGTGTGGGGTGAACACTCCACCAGGGTAGACTTTGATCATGAGGTAGAGGTCTGATTCCTGTGACCAGTTCTTAGAAGCTGCTGGAAATATGTGCTCCACTGGAGTGTACGGCCTCACTACCTCCACGTCTGCATGTAGATGACAAACAGCAGTAAGATTTACAGCTGGGGCCATCTCGGTGATGTCACACTCTCAGAAACAGTCCAAGGTCAGAGCTGTTTCCGTCTTTGATTCGCTGCCATTAAAATAATAAAAATATGCTGAATCAGTTTGTATCAAACTAATATCAGCATTTTACTAACTGACCTGTCATCACTTATCTAGCTGTGCTCATTTTTAACTATAGTAAGGCTTAGAATAAGACTGATGGAAATAGTTGCCACAAAAATGCACAGTGATGTAAAAAATCATTACATAAAAGTTAGAAATCACATATGAATTGAATTACACACATTTGCAGGTCACTGAGTAAAATAAGTAGTGATCCCCTACAACCCAGCCACAACTCTGTCTCCCACACAAAGGCTGTGCGCTACATTATAATGAACCAATTAGTCAGATACTCCTGAAGTAACAACCAAAGAGCTGTCAAAGGACATCAGGACTGCAGACTTGCACTCGGGAGTGAAAGAGTACAAACCCCGAGATGTGTACAAACCTGGTGACCATCTACTGTTGTGCTTGCCAACAAGGGGCTCTCCACCAAGTGCAAGGTCATGTTTTCCATGTGGTTCAAATACTTATTTTACTCAATGACATGAAAATCACTTTACAACTTTTATGTAATGTGTTTTTCTGATTTCGAGTTTCCGTCCTCTCCACATCAAAATGAAACGAGCACAATAATTAGAGACTGCTGATTTTATTTGGAGGTTAGCAAACGCACACAGGCTGTAGCACTGGGGACCAGTTTGTCCCACTGATGAAAGAGGGCAGCACATTATTCTGAACAGGACGCCTGCAAACTGAATGCAACTGTTTTAAGACACATTAACAACAAGGATGTGAATACTCTGTAACACTGTATGAACTGTATACTTCATGGTTGTAGATGATAATGAAACATCCTCTCTGACACACAATATAAACTTTCTAACACTGCTCTATTTTCAGCAGGCTTACCACACCTGCTTTCCACAGGTGTTTTAAGCTTCCTCTAAACTGGAGCTTATACACGTTTCACCAGCTGCTTGTACGACTGCTCACCTTGGATGAGCGCTTTCAGATAGAGGTGTTTCCCGACTGGCACATGCATGACAGTCCCAGCAGGGAGCTGCAGTCTGAATAGGTAAGTGTTGTGGTTCACCTCAGTCTTAGACACCAACACACAATCCCGATAGAAGAGAGCTGTAAAACAGAGAACAGCAATGTGGTCTCCTATGTATCTTTCTTTTTATCTGAGCACACAGCATGCAGGAAGCGAGTGGAACGATGTAATCCAGTGACGATGTGAACAGGCTACACAGGCACATCTGTGATGTTGTTGGAACCCACCTCGGTCCTTTTGGCGTACAAACGTATTATGGGACTCCAGAGGTTGACCGAGGCTCGCCCATTTTCCGTGAGTACCTTTGCGTATGCTAACCTGGATCTTTCCCACGGAGAAAGCAGTGTGAACTGTAGATGATAACAACTTACCAACTTAAGGACAAGAGCAAGACAGTGAATATACATTTTACAGAATCTGTTTTCAAAGATGTTGTTCACCTGCAACATTTTCCTCAACTTCATCAGAGAGACCTACAAAAGCACGACAGTCGATTTTACAAACAAAATCATTTATTCATAAGCTTGAAACTCACATTAGGGCTGTGTTGACAGAAGCTATGCTAAAAGCTGGAGGAACAAGAGCAATCTCCACAGGAGAAAAACTGGGGCTTCCAGAAGTAACAGCACTTAAAAATCTCATTAGAAATTCAAGTAGTTCTGGCACCAAATCAAACCATAATCTGATTTTAGCTATCTGGATACCACCGATTCACACCTTTATAAAGTTAAGCAAAGACCAAGACTACAACCCCAGCTTTCAGATCGTCTGCTATGATGAAATGCTTAATGACAGCAGAAAGAGAACCATCTGCTGTGACTTGTGAGGGGTGAAGAGAATAGAGAGACAGGTGTAACACATGTGGGAGCTAACAAATATCTCTGTATTACTTCCATGACTGAGGAATGCTTGCGTGAAAGCTCTTGTATAGCTGTGGTCAAACGTTTACACATCATGGACACGAAACTCAGGCTCACTTTGGGCTTTTAATGATTTCTTGGAACAGCTCTTTACCCAAAGTGGAATGATAAAAAACAAGAATTGAGCACACAAATTTAAATCCATTTTGTATTTTCTCTCATCAAAGTCAAACAGATACATACAGGCTTAAATGCTGTACATACATCCCAACTAATACTTGATTAAATGTCTCTCGGTATGTTGCACCTTGAACAGTTCGTTTAAATTGGTCAGTTTTACACATATCTATACAGTTCAGCTCGGGGCTTTGGGAAGGTTAATGTTAACCTGCTTTATCCAAAACAACAGCTGTGCAGTCTGGGATCACTGTCCTGTGGTGTTTTAACTGTTTAGCTGCTGGTGTGAGGTCAAGTTGAAGAGTTCAGAGGTCACCCTTTTTATGCACCAGGACCACTGGCAGCAAAGCAGCCCCACAGCACGATGCTACCACCACCATGCTTGACAACTGATAGGCTGTTCTTGGGGTGGCAATATCTCAGGAGGTAGAGTGGGTCATCAGCTGATCTACCGATGTGCCCATCAGAGTACGAATGTGTATCAGTGTTAGATAGAAAGAACTTAAGCACAGAAAAAAGGAGCTTGAATGGGTAAATGAGGTATGCTGTATGAAGCACTGCTGCTCCCGCTCTCGTCAGTGTAGCTCAGTGTTTGTCTCATGTGATCAGAAAACTCTGAGTTATTGTAGTTTACTTTTCATAGATACACCTGTGCTGCCCGCCCTCGCAGCAGGGCCACGTTGATGACCCCAGGAGCCTTTTACAGCTGAGGGGTAAAAAAAACAGACGGTAAGTTTTTTTAAGTAGTGTATCAAACTTCCAGCCCAGGAGCTCTCTTTAAGGCCTCTTAGCTTAGTGCCACACTATCTCCTTACACAAAGTCTGCTATGAGTGACAGGCAGATGATAACAACAGTTGCAATAAAAATGTTTCTGTGTTTACCAGATTGGACGAATACAGCTAAGAGTTGGGCTTTCATTATTAATCTGTTTCTATTTTATTTAACAATGTAGAGTGAAAGACTGCTGCAACGATACAGCGTAGTATGCTGCGTAGGATCGATGCAACACCGCAATAAAATACTCACGTAAATGAATCATGTAGGACATTTTCCCCAGCAGCACCTCCAGTCGAAGAACACCTGCCTTTAGATCGACAGTGGTACAGCCTGAGCTGGGTATCTGACACATACAGATGGTACAGTTACTGTGTGCACAGCTGGTACTGGTTGTACTGGTTAGAGGAATGAAAGCAACACAGGACACAAGTGAAGCTCAATAACAGTCAGGGCCTGGATGCACACAGTGTAGAGGGGGGGGGCATGTGAAGAGCTCCATCTTACAGCACATCACAGGTGGAGCGATTACCTTTCTTCTGGTATAAACAACCAGATGAACAGTCCCATCAGTCTGGAACCAATCGTACCTGCAGCAGCAACAGGAAGAAGATGATATTGTCATTTGAGAGCTTCCTTATCAGATGTATCAGATGTGTTCTTTAGGTGTTTATTGTCCTTCATACCGAGGGCGAGAGTCTTTGTCTGGAAGGGGAGCCACTGAAGTCGGTGAAGCGAGGCCAGTCACAGGTGGGGGAGGGATGATTGCTATGGCAACAGACGAAACCATGTTTGATGCAGCAAAAACTTTCAGTTGGAATAACAACACATCATACTAAACATGAACATTCACGGCATGACTCGATTCTCTGAGCTCATTTATATTTATGTGCATTTATTACAGATGTGCCAATAAACTGGTCACAGCTGCATACATGTTTATTTTTTTAAACACAACTATGGCAGCACCAGGATGTAGAGTCACAGCAGTTTCTACATGTATACTTGTGAAAAGCCCCCCCCACCCCCACCCCCAGGACAAAAAGTGTAACAGCTTCATAGACTTAAAGGTTGTGTTTTTCTGCAGAGAGTGTAGATGGATGTAAATCACTGTGTGTACCTCTAACAGCTGTGGCGGCCTTGGTGCTCATCCTGCCCACCAGGCACTCTTTCAGCATAGACTCATAGTTGACCCAGCGATGGACCTGCTCACAAACACACATATACACTCATCCAAGTCAGTCTCACCCCAACCGGTCGCAGCAGATGGCCCCGCCCCTCCCTGAGCCTGGTTCTGCTGGAGGTTTCTTCCTGTTAAAAGGGAGTTTTTCCTTCCCACTGTCGCCAAAGTGCTTGCTCATAGAGGGTCATATGACTGTTGGGGTTTTCTCTATATTTATCAATGTAGGGTCTACCTTACAATATAAAGCCCCTTGAGGCGACTGTTGTTGTGATTTGGCGCTATATAAATAAAGCTGAATTGAAGCTTTGAGCTTACAAATCTATATCATACTGAAAACAAAAGTCCTGCTGAAGTCTTGCCAGAGTTATTTTCACCTCTGCTCAGCTTTGCCCGTTAACAAGGCCCCACTTTCACACATAAAGCCAACAGGAGAGTAGTTTTAATTGACTGTGAGACTGATAAAGAACTATGTCACAGTCTGACGCTAAAATCTAAACTGAACCCATCGGCATGACTAAACAAACAAATCCTGAGTAGAATAAAGAGTGGACATGTGAAGTCGACTCTGTAACTGATTTATTGGTGGATTCCAGTGATGCTTGATAGAAAAATGAGCCTACAGTCGCTTCGTGTGCACACTGGTAAACCAATTAAACGTTTACCACTTATCATAAATCTGCAGATGCATTCCAGACTTTTTACTGTATCTTAATCCTGAAAAAATGTCAATGTCAAACATGGAAAAAAGTATTTTACTGTCACTTTACTCCCTATACAATATACTGCATTTACTTTTTTCTTCCATACCTGGTCAAAGAGTTCAGTTCCATCTACTCCTGCTGCCTTCATCAGCTCCTCTTCTCCACCAGGGTGGTAGTCCATGTAGGCGCTCACGTTATACACCATACCTGTCAAAAACATCCACACAAAGTTTTATGTGTATTAAGTTCTGTTTGTCTTCTGCAGACAGAAACAGATAAAAACAGGAGTATAAAACGATTATTTAATATTATCATATTTTTAATTAATTACATTTTTAAAATTACACAAAATACACCACAGCAGAAAACCCAGTAAAGGTCCCACATCGTGAGCATGCACACACTGCTGAGAAATCAGCTGTGTTAGCGATCTCTAACCAAGAAGCAGCAGAGTCTGACTGGGCTCCACACAGAGCTGTGCAGACCTCGTCCTCAAAGGCTGCAGCACGTCTGCTTTACCTTAAATGAAACCGAATATACTTGATGTATCGCGGGTTTTTCCACGTGCGATGCATAAATGGCTTTATCGTAACCATTGAGTATACGTTGCCATGGCAATATTAAGCTGTCTGCATGTAATTCACTGAGTTTTTTTTCTCCCACACACTGCAAATGCATCACTAATTCCCCCCCTCCCAACCTGACACACTGCACTCAGCATGCGTGTTTATTTACTACAACATCGGGAAAAACATGGTGACGGCGGGAGTTTGAGATGAGCGAGGGGAATGAGACTCTCTGTCGGTTGGATTTCACCAGTCGGTGGTTTTTGTAGTCGCTGTCTACACTTTTGTTTAGACAGTTTTTGTTTAAGCACAAAGGAGCACCTTTTTAATTTCAGTTGTTTTGTCTGATGAAATATTGCTCGATGTCCTTTTCTGTTGCCGTGATCTTTTGTTAAATATAAGTGTTGGAAACAGCATCGTCACTGTGAAAAACCTCTGTGGTTAAAATAAAACATTTCCATTCATTCAGATTTTTTGTATTCAAAGTAGAAAAACATACTGAACGGTGGATTTGAATGAGTACAGCTGTGCAATGTTGGGCCTTGTATGGTTGAGAATCGCATTTGTTTTTGGAGGTTATTCAGACATATTGTGATATATATCGTGTACCGTGATGCAGCCAAAAACATTGTGATATTAGACTTTCCTCATAACGCCCAGCCCTGCTTCAAACCAGCGGTATAACAGTGACATGGTCGATCATCTGTGAGGACACATGAGACTGGCACTAATATGGGTTATGTTATATGTGTTAGCGGGCCTGTAAGGTCAAAGCAAACAGTATTATTGTCAGTGAATAAAATTCTGCTGTAGGTAAATCAGAAGGACGTGCTCACTGAAGTAAACTCAATAAAGCCGACACCATTTAGTATTTTGTTTTCTTTGGATGCACTTTGTGGTTCATGGTGTTCGTTGAATTTTGAAAACTGAGCAAAATCTATTACACATTACACTCTGCAACTTTACCAATCCATGAAGGGAAACGGTTTTTAACAGTTACCTGGGGAAACCACAGAAAAATGACAAATTAAAAGTGCTAAAAGTGACACAAACTTTACATTGTGTCATGAGCCTGTCAACATAGATGGCCTTATCAAAAGGACAAACTTCACAAAGAGAAGTGCCATTAAGTTTTCTCCAAGAATAAAGGCCCCTGCAGACTCACCTCGTATACAGGTCCAGCAATCCTCTCTCCTGTTGTGTTTCCGCAGTTCTTCCTCAGTAACTTCAATGAGGCGCCCCCTGAGTCCAGTAAGATCTTTTCCACTCTTGGCAAACCGAATCCAGTCCATGAGACTGTGGCCCGGCTTCAGTGCCACCTTTAAGAGCAGAGTCATGAAAAACGTTAGGAACAAATTTTAGACAGCAGAGCTCTCTGGAGCATTGTGGAAACTCAATTTTGCTAATATGCCAGATGTTAATGGTGTGACATTCAAAACTCTAAACGAATAAATACCACTCTCTAATGCAAAACATAAATCATAAACTGGCCATACTAGCAACCAGCCTTGTTACTTCACATACACGACACGTGATGCATCCCCACGAAGCAAGCTCTGACATTATTTTATGTTTACTTATATAGCAGAATATTTGCTTCCGCCACTGAAAAAACAACAAACAAAAAACATTTTCACTTTGAATAAATTAGGTATGAACTCGTTGTTGGATTCGACATTTTCAGAGAACAACGTGAAATCTTGATTTATATGTGGCAAAAAGTGTTCAGTTGTTTTCATGAGCGGAAACGACGACACAGTTGTCTCCAGATTACTCGGTTATTTCCACTGTGAGCTTATTTTATGTGCCAAGTTGAACT
This sequence comes from Oreochromis grahami, assembly GCA_029532605.1. Lineage (NCBI taxonomy): Eukaryota > Metazoa > Chordata > Actinopteri > Cichliformes > Cichlidae > Oreochromis > Oreochromis grahami. The sequence goes on along the minus strand of JAQSNX010005946.1, from coordinate 10,581 downwards.
CACTGACTTATTTGCCAGAACAGAAGCTTTGATTTATTAGAATAATAAAGAGAAATGTAAAAAAGTCAATTGCGCAATAAATATTTTGGAGGATAATAAATAAATGGTTACAAAAGTAAAGAAGGCAGAAAGCGCATCAACACAATAAAGTGTGTAACGGGCGTGTGCGGGTTTCACGGGTGTTTGGGGGATCCAGAAAGTGAGTTACCTTGTTCCTCCCGGACTGGCCGGACGGAGAGACCCGCTGCTGGGAGCTCGGTGCCGGAAAGGACTGGGTCGGGACGTTTAACATGTTGTGAACGGTCCGGAAGCAGCCCCACTTTCGTACAAACCCTGTTTAACCAGCGGCAGTTTAACACAGTCACACACAAACACAGATATCACAGTGCTGTCATGGTGTCGGCGGTGCTAGCTCCCTGCTTCTCATGACACATCTCAGCCGAGTAGTGTTGCTAGGCTAAGCTAGGCTAACAGGTCAACGTACTTTAGAGGTAAATCTAAAGAGTGAGATTTCGACTGAAGTTAATGTTTGCGAGTTGAAAGAAATATTTAAAAATCAAATTCAGTAGTTCTCCTTATCCAGGATGTAAGTGCGAACTACCGACTGGCTTAAGCTTCCGTAAATAAATAAGACTACATTTGTCGCACAGTCTGACGACAAAGTCAAGACATGAAGTCATCATTTTGCGACGTCGCTGCTTCGCGACCAAACAAGTTTAACGTGAGCAGATTATCTTTCTGTTTTCTTACGATAAAAATATGAATTTAAGAAAATTCTCGATTATGATCCACCAGATTCTCCCGTGTCTTAGAGCTGAGATAGTCATAAGTTTGTGGACTTGCCCAGTTTAGCTTCTTTCTAGACTTCAAATCAGCTAAAGCCTCTTTCCAGTCTTATTGACCGAAGCTCCTGAAGTGCAAATTCATTGATGCTGTTCATACTTTTACATAAATTCATTTCAGCTCAGTTTTATTTTTATAATAACAAATCACAACAAGAGTTGCCTCCAGGTTTATATTGTGTGACAAAGATCTTACAAGCCCCAACATTCAGACTACACACAGTTGGCAATAGTGGGAAGGAAAAACTCCCTTTTAACAGGAAGAACCTTCCAAACAGGCTCAGTGAGGGGCAGCAGTCTACCCCAACTTTAAACACTGTAAAGTGAGTTTCATCTTTCATCAGTTATTTATGTTTTGTTGCTTTCATTCTGTATTATGTGTGTATTTTTCTAAATCTATAGTTTATTCTTCAATTCAGCTGCCAGTACACTAATCAATGCGATTTGCCAGATGTTTCCAACACAACTCTTTCATATGAACACGCTTGTATCAGTAAACCCCAGGTTAACTTAGCAGGCTGATAACCAGCATCATGCAACCACTTATCCTGACTGTCAGTGTTAGGGGAAGTGCTTCCAGGTCATGAAAAGATACTCTGGATATGTTGAACTTGCTTCATAGTACAGAAGGCTCAGAGTGAACTCTAGAGTTACCCAGATAAGCCCAAACCCTGCCTTGTAGTACAGGCCTCAGGGTTTCCTCTGGGTGCTGCAGTTAAGACATTTACAAACAACATCAGCAAAACATTGGTGACACTGTGTGATCTCTTTGGTAGGGTGTCACTACAGAGCAAGAGGAGCTGCATCAAAAATAGCACTGATTACACCATTCAGAAAAACTCACAACAATTCAAAGTTAGCTTGAATAGAGTCGGGTTAGTTACACTGACATGCAAACACACCTGAAATTAAACTGCTGAAAAAAGTGACAACAGATGATCTGTTTCCTCCCTCACTCCCGCCGTCATCTTCCTCCTCCTCCTCTTCTGAATCTGTCTGGTTGTCAGCTGGCATTGTGGAAACGTGGCATGTTACACAGCGTTTTTATCTTCATTTCAATGTTACTACTGTGCACTCTAAAAGACATCATGGCAACTGGAGGGTTTGCTTTTCAAAGGCTAATCTGCTAAGAGGATTAATGGACAAGAGTACCCAACCTTCACAATAAAAGTCTGTATGTACCTAGTCAAGACTCACGGAGAGAGGGTTGGTAGAGAGCAGCAACGTTAATGATGGCCAGGCTTCATGAAGTGTGTTATTGAATATTTCAGTGAACTCAAACTGTTTGGTAAACTGTAGTCTAAAACTATAATATGTGTTCTTGGTTCATTACTTACTTGGACTTGTGTTATTTTATATTTTTCTTGCTTTGCTGCTGTGCTGGTTTGCAGTAACTCATACCCCAGCACGTGGAACTTTAGTGGGCACCGCTACAAGTTGTTCTATGTTCCTCCCTGCAGGTGGCAGCAGAGGTCAGCAGTAATGACTGAATGGGTTACATCAGTCTTTGTGGATGTTATTTTGTTGCATGGATGGAATATCAACTCAGAGTTAGAGCTCAGTTATGTCAGATTGGAGTGGACATGTGTTAGGATTTGAAAGTGTCATGTTTGGCCTCTTCATGTTCATGTTTCAGTCCTTTCTCTTTACGTTCTCCCTCTGCTTGAATCTTGTGCAAAGTGTGTGTATTCTCTGTCAGTCCCAACTGTACTATATTTAAATGAGACTTTTGCTAATGGGCATGTCACGTAGCAAATAGTAACTATAATTTTCCTTTCTATCTCCTTTTTTGTCAGTCCTTCTATGTGTCCCTGCCTCCTAGCAGATACAGCTGAAGGCCGGATAATTACAATTTCAAAACCATTTGCCAGATCATTACCAGCTAATCCCATGTTTGGTCTGATGAGTCACGCGCCTCATTTGCCACGGTGCACGCAGCTTGGGGTCCTTTCACAAACACTGGCCAAGGACCACCAGCCTGCCCTTGGGGGCCACCACACTGCTTGGGTTGGGCTTGGGATGGTGGGTTGTCAGGGATCCATTACAGAGGAAATTAAGGGACAGAGTGTGAAATCTAGACAAGATTTTTAAAGATTATTTGGCCTTGTGTTTGTGTGCAGACTAAAGCGATGCACTTAAGCAATCATTCAGTGAGGATGAAAGTCCCATTCATTTTTGCTTTATTTATTTGTATACTCTCTGTTCATACATCTTTCAGCACTCTGCACTATAAATTAATGTTGTAATCACTCCCACATATAAATCTCATAGGGTCCCTCCTGTACCTGCTACTTGTCTAGAACATGCGCTACCAGCCATATTGGTTAACGATTAACAGGAAGTTGGTCTAATGCACATAATGAAGGAGACCTTCGTAGTGTTGGTTTGAATACGTACAAATAAAAATTTATGCAAGCTGTGTGCGAATTGAGAAACCTAAAAATATCAGCGAGGAATCATTTTTAGGTTATTACAGTCTGAAAAGATTGAAATATACAGTTTAATTTACCAAAAATATTTAAGCTCTGAATTATGTAGTAGTGTTTGAAGCGTGACCCTTGTGCTGAGGATTAAAGTTTCACCAATGAACACATGAGTTGTTAGGGTTTGTATGCAGTGGCTAATAACTGATTAAACAATAGGTACGTTCAGCAGCTGATTCTCATGATGCCACAGACAATGAGAAATAAGGAGATGTTGTTTGTGGCAGTTAGTGCATAGAGAGACAGAACAGAGAAAAAACCCTAAAAGACTTGAAGAAAAGTGGGCTGTTACAGCCAAATTTTTATAGTTCAGTTTCAAAAAACACTCCAGTGTCTGAATTTGAATAAAGAGAAACTTCACATTTCACTGAGCCTAAGACAGCAGAAAACATGAGGTCGAAGTGCACAGCACTGCTAAGGACTACTGCAAGGTTCAAAATCATTCCAGGTGGCGTCATCACGATACATGTCTCATGGTGATTTGTTAGTTGGTCATATATGATCATGATGATTGTATATTTCTGATGTTCAGTGGGATGTACCTGATCTAGGCTCAGCTGTCACATCTCAGCAACAGGAAATTACCAGTTGTTCTTGACAATTGTTTCCTGATACTTCTTTCACAACTAGCCATCTGTGCCAGGACTTTGCAGAGCAGCTGTGAAGATAGGCAGCATGAAAAACACTTGGTTCGTACCAGAAACAGCCCATTAGACCTTAATGTCCATCTGCTTCTTCCTCTGCATGTTCAGCCCTTATTGCCGGTGTCTTCTCGTAAACATTCGCAGTGAATGGACCATTTGCTGTTGTTGACAGTTAGTTCCCAGTGGCACGCGGTTGTTGGATTGGCTGAATGTGCGGTGTTCTGGCCTGGGTCAGTTGACCAGTCAGCTCATGATGGCACAGAACAGAGTTTCCATGGTAACTCATGCGGTCGAGGTGGGTAGATCAACAAATAACTTTGGCGACCATTTTATTTGATGTGCTGCACACTTGCCGTCATCACTCCAGCCTTGTCGGAGGCATTTGCCAAACACATCAGCTGTTCTTGTTTGTGTGCACACGTGTATAAATGCATCTGTCTAACCAAAGTCTTAATGACTATTCAGACCAATACAATTTATTACATGTATGTGGAATCGTGGTTTCAAACTCCAACTGCAGTTATGGGTAATATGCAGAGATATAGGCGCCGGGCCAACCTCCACCCGCCCCACTCCTGCTAAACAGGTGACAATAGATTTCAGTGCTGCTGAATCTTTGATTTTATTTATTTTCTGCTGTGTTTTACTTGCATGTATTTGAAAGACTGAGTGTAAACGCAAAACATTATTTTATTTTATATACTGGACTATGCAGACAATAGGTTTAAATGTTAAAGAATTTCTTAAAGTCAAAGACTGTTGCATATAATTTAATTTTTGCTTGATGTGCAGAAAGTTCAAAGATTCAAACTAATAAAAGAAATTTTAAAAAGAGACTTTTCCATTTGATTCAGTTTTATATGATTATGCAGAAAAAGTAGAACGGTCTGTTGTTTTATTATGTATTCAGGTTGTCATCTTTTTGAAAATTAACTAAGTAATAAAGTAACTAATTACTTTTGAAAATAAGTAATCACTCAAATAACTGGATTACTTTCTTGGAGAAGTAATCAGTAATTAGTAACTAATTACTATCTTCAAGTAACTTGACCAACACTGTGTGTAGTTATGTTAGGTTAGATTTCTCTACAAATTTAAGACTGAAGCCATTGATTCAAATCATATATTTATATTTAGGTCTACTCTTATTTTAACTTAAAATAAAACAACATAATTTTCCAAACTTAAGCCATTTTATTAGCTATAAAAATTAGCACTAATCTTAGCTTTCATTTCAGTCTTTAAATTAAAAAAAAAAGACATCTGGTTAATCCTACCCACAATTTAAATTTGTGTTATTTTCGTCCTTGCATACCATACACACACACAAACATATATATATATATATATGTGGATTTTTTTTTCTAAATCCAAATATATATAAAGGGCCACTCATGTGGCTCAAGAAGTACAAAGTGGGTTTTTTATTTCAAATATTGTACAATAAGAGAAAACTGCAAACATGAGCATAAATCTTTTTTCTCCCTTGTAACTAACTGAAGCCTTTTGTTGAACAACCAAATAAACACACTGGTCTCTTTCTGTCCACACATGTGGCAGCACCTCTGCTATCATTGTGTTTGTATTTAACAAAATCAAAATACAGACATAAATGTGCACATTAGAACTGTTGCACTCAACAAAAAACATATCCTCCCTAACAGAAAAAGTAACTTCAAGGGCCAAATTGCATCCTATTTTTTACATAAACCTATGGGCCATAAGTAGGGCTGACATGGGCCAGATGAGGCCCCGGGGCCAGGGATTTGAGAGCCCTGATCTAAAGAGCTCTGATTTTGGTCTACTCCATCTCTTGAGAAAACTATCAGCAAACAGTAAATTGCTGCGTTTATCATCTATGTGCTAACTTTGTTTGGTGTTTGGTCACATTTACTGGACTGTTACATAAAACCCTCTGGGAGTACAGGATGGTTCAGAAACAGGTGTTTGAGTGGAGGATCTCGCTAACTGCACAGACGCTGAATGACTTAAGACAAGTGGTTAGCCAATGAGCATGTCCTGGATTATCCTTCTTTCTAAAATTATGTTTTATTAAACATACAATGATTGAGCCATTACATAATCAGGAACTATTGAAAAGGAGCCGATGGCTGTTTTTGATATGATACAAGTGGAAGGACCACAGCTGTGGCCTCTGTGGCCATTAAACAGAAAGCAGCTTCTGATCTGGGTTTACCTCTCTGATCTCTAATCTATGTCTATGTTTTGACAGAGTTATTAACTATCAACCGTGGAGCATAACATATGGTGTGGTTTATTCATGTTTAAGTAAAGCTGGTACTAGGTGGAGCATAACTACGAGCAGCTATGTTCCAGCTGTCCACAAACATGCACGAAAAATCACCCTGGCAGTTTTAGTTTTACTGCACTTTTCAGTAGTTTATCAATTCAATTCAATTCAATTCAATTTTATTTATATAGCGCCAAATCACAACAAAAGTCGCCTCAAGGCGCTTTATATTGTACAGTAGATAGCACAATAATAAATACAGAGAAAAACCCAACAATCATATGACAATCATATGATGTTATCAGATAATAACATAGTAACAAATCAATGCTTTACACACACCACATTTTGGTGGGGCATCCTTCTGTCCAGGAATCATCTAAACAGTCATTATACACTCGGTGAGCAGTAACTTGTTTGAAGAACTTCCAACCGTCTCACTGGCAGTCTGGTTGACCTTTCACCTCTGACCTTTGCTCAGGCACTTAAATAGAATTGAACCAATCGATTCTGTCGTGATCTTTGAAATTGGCTGTGTCTAACTCAGATCCATGTTCATAAGGTCAGCAGCCAACAGATCACTCAAGACAGCTCCTGGGAGAGACACATTTCATTTATTCATATTATTTTTTAGATTCTTATTTGCTGATTTGTTTTTACTGCACTTGGAATAACAGACGCCATCTTCATGATAATTAAATTATTCATTTTTCAAAAACCACCTGAAGTCTAAAAATGTGTCTGTATGTATCTGATGAAACCCAGCGATGTCAGTGCAGTCTAACTGCTCCAGTGGATTGGTCTTGTCAGTGTGAGGGTTACATGAGCAACCCCACAGAGAAATACTCAGCAGGACAAAACCCACTGAGATTATCAGATCTGTGGAGGCACAGAGCCTGCCCGTCAAAGCAGACGGCCTCGGGGCAGAAATTTAGGACTCGCTGACACTGAGGAAACATCCAGTGTTCCCTTTGGCAACTTGGATCAACTTGTAAAGAAGTTCTCAAAAGACAAGTGGCAGCTACAGAGAAGGCAATACACGATTAAATAAAGGAGAAACAAATCTAAAACCCTGAATAATCAACAGATGCTTCTAGAGCAAATACAAGAACTTTAGACAGTTTTCACTATTGCTGCTGCAGTGAGGGAGACTCCTTTGTCTCATCCTCAGTGCCTCAGGTTTCTTTGGGCTCAATCTTTAACTTCTCATCCCACTGACTCCCACTTTCACTTGTCCCTCAATCAACTCCATTTGTTGTCTATACCAGTTATTTTCACCTGATCCTTTCCATACTGCTAAGTTAAAAACCTCTCATTAAAGTAGCAATATCACATAAATTGGATGTCATATTGCTACCGTCTTGCATTATTGCAAGAACTCACGTAAAATGAGTTCTGGGCTCTGAAAAACGTATTGAAGCTCTGGTAAATCTTAATTTAAAGCCACTTAATTTTTTTATAACTGTCTTTAGGCACCAGTATCATGGTTTCAATTGTAAAAGTCTACCAATGTACCAGAAACTGTAACAGAGTGGATGTTTTATCCGTTTTATAGAGCATCACTGGAGAGTACTTACAGTATTTATTGATGACCTCTTTACCAGGCTCATTTTCCAGCTGTGATTTTAGTCTGGGTCTGATCAGAAAACACTCAAACGCATCATTGTTCAGTGGACTGTAACAGCATGAAGTGCTGAGTAAACTATATCAAACCCAGGCTTATGTAGAATAATAAGACTGTTATCACTGATCAATAAAATAAAGTCAGCACACTCTGACTTTATTTTATTTCCATGTAACACACACACACACACACAGACACACACAGACACAAACGCACACAGACACACACGCACACACACGTGCGCACACACTGACACACACACAGACACACACAGACACACACACACACACACATATAGACACACACACACACAGAGGTCCGTCCCCCTAGTTTAAACATCAGTGTTTTCTGTAATGCTCCAAGAGTAACACAGCGATGCTGACACTACACTGTCTCTTATAATGCGTCTGGCTTTTGGTCGCTTCCTGAATGTTCTGCAGTTGTGCTAATTAATGAAAGCAGCATGCTTGTACTAATTGCTTCGTGCCTTGTTGATGATGGTCCTCATCAGCCAGAATAAGGCTTATGAATTACTCTTTACTGGATGTTAATGATATCACACATGCAGCCCTGGGAGGTCAGGTCAGACAGTCTAATCACAGGTAAAGGTGTGCCTTTGTTGCTGATTGGATGATATAAGGCCAGATGTTTGGGGGGGAAGTCTGTAATTGGAAATTTGTTTGGCTTTAATGACATGATGATATTGAGATAAAAGTCATAAGGAAAGCACCATATGTTGTAACTTTAAACTTATCTGGATATTTTGCAGAATACAGTTTAGAATACTGTCACGAAACAGACAGGACTTTTATCTCAATGTTGTTCAAATGAAAGAATTTCTGGTGCACTTTTATTTTTAAAGTATTATTTTGTAACAAAGAACAATAGTTGATGAGTGCAAGTAATAGCTTTTTTTCAGCATCCTGTAAAAGTTCTATAACACTGAAAGCTTTGAAAATAGGTCAGTCAGTAGAAACAGAAAAGAGGTTTCTATTATAACTTCACCTATTTCCCACGTGCAGAGACGATAGAGTGAAGCCTGAAGAGGCTAAAGCTTCAGGATAACATGCAACATGCAGAACAGCTTTAATGTTTGGTGTGCTTTAGCTGGTGGTCTTGATGGAGACCCTAATCAATGCCAAAAGCATAGATGTGTTGGGTTTTTGTAGCTACTACAAGTGCTCTTAGAGCTTTAGCCCCCTTTTTATTGATTGATTGATTGATCATCAGTGCTTCACAGTGGTTGTCACCTGAAATGATTTTTAGTTAACAGGTTCTCAGAAATGAACTAACTGTGTGTTTGGTTAATTCAATTCAATTCAATTCAATTCAATTCAATTTTATTTATATAGCGCCAAATCACAACAAAAGTCGCCTCAAGGCGCTTTATATTGTACAGTAGATAGCACAATAATAAATACAGAGAAAAACCCAACAATCATATGACCCCTATGAGCAAGCACTTTGGCGACAGTGGGAAGGAAAAACTCCCTTTTAACAGGAAGAAACCTCCGGCAGAACCAGGCTCAGGGAGGGGCGGCCATCTGCTGCGACCGGTTGGGGTGAAAGAAGGAAAACAGGATGAAAGACATGCTGTGGAAGAGAGACAGAGATTAATAACAGATATGATTCGATGCAGAGAGGTCTATTAGCACATAGTGAGTGAGAAAGGTGACTGGAAGGGAAAACTCAATGCATCATGGAAATCCCCGGCAGCCTACGTCTATTGCAGCATAACTAAGGGAGGATTCAGGGTCACCTAGTCCAGCCCTAACTATATGCTTTAGCAAAAAGGAAAGTTTTAAGCCTAATCTTGAAAGTAGAGATAGTGTCTGTCTCCCCGAATCCAAACTGGAAGTTGGTTCCACAGAAGAGGGGCCTGAAAACTGAAGGCTCTGCCTCCCATTCTACTTTTAAATACTCTAGGAACAACAAGTAGGCCTGCAGTGCAAGAGCGAAGTGCTCTAATAGGGTGATATGGTACTACAAGGTCATTAAGATAAGATGGGGCCTGATTATTTAAGACCTTGTATGTGAGGAGCAGGATTTTGAATTCAATTCTGGATTTAACAGGAAGCCAATGAAGGGAAGCCAAAACAGGAGAAATATGCTCTCTCTTTCTAGTCCCTGTCAGTACCCTTGCTGCAGCATTTTGGATTAGCTGAAGGCTTTTCAGGGAGTTTTTAGGACATCCTGATAATAAAGAATTACAGTAGTCCAGCCTGGAAGTAATAAATGCATGAACTAGTTTTTCAGCATCACTCTGAGACAGGATATTTCTAATTTTAGAGATGTTGCGCAAATGGAAGAAAGCAGTCTTACATATTTGTTTAATATGTGCGTTGAAGGACATGTCCTGGTCAAAAATGACTCCAAGGTTTCTCACAGCATTACTGGAGGCCAAGGTAATGCCATCCAGAGTAAGAATCTGCTTAGATACCATATTTCTAAGATTTTCAGGGCCGAGTACAATAACCTCAGTTTTATCTGAATTAAGAAGCAGAAAGTTAGCGGCCATCCAGGTCTTTATGTCTTTAAGACATTCCTGCAGTTTAACTAATTGGTCTGTGTTACCTGGCTTCATGGATAGATAGAGCTATGTGTCATCTGCATAGCAGTGAAAATTTATGCTATGTCTTCTAATGATGCTGCCTAAGGGAAGCATGTATAATGTAAATAGAATTGGTCCTAGCACTGAACCCTGTGGAACACCATAATTGACCTTAGTGTGTGAAGA
>JAQSNX010005945.1:0-28920 GCA_029532605.1 Oreochromis grahami | reverse complement strand
GAAGCTAACTGGTTGGGCCTGGTTGGCTCCTGCTGTCAGACAGGTGTAAAGACTCTAACAATACTCTGCACACACACACACGATGAAATCTCTAAACACATTTGAGGCTCCAGCAGATCCACCACAGTCCACATTCAGCCTGACTCAAAGAGTCTGGATCAAACACAGAGCTTCCAGCAGCTGCTGCTTTACTTCAAGCTGACAGACAGAAGCAGAACCAGGTCCACAATCAGGATCAGCTACTGGGAACCAGCATCAGTCCTGGGGCACAGACAGAGGAAACATTGTTAGAACAGGTCTGACTGCTTTGAACCAGCACCTGTACTGCTTTAACCAACACTGGTGTGTAGCAGCAGGAGCAGGTTTATCTGCTGTGTTTGTAGCATCAGAGTCAAATCATATATGGTGTGGGGGGGTTGAGGGGCCCCGGCTCTCATCTTGTGTCATTAATTTGTAGATAAATAACCTGCTTTCCTGTATTTGTTTTAGGCTTTCAAACAACAGTCTTTTTTTCTCTACAGTAGGTAAGATCTTTAACTTTTTGGCTGCACAGAATCAGAAACATTTTCTATTAAAACTAAAGAAGAAACTGAAGAACATCAGCTGAGACAGGAGTTCTCCTCACAGACGACTCATACTGAGCTTAGCTAATGATGATACAGGGCATCGCTCTGTCTCTGCTCATACTAGTGAGTGTAGCTCATCCAGCAGTCCTGTTTCTGTCTCTTAGTGCTGCCTGCTCTCTTTCACAGTTATCACAGTTTATAAAAGTGTCACTGCACTTTTATAAAGTGTGAATGTGCCCACTGCTAATATGTAGAAGCAGTTGTATTAAAAACATAAACTGTTGCAATTAAAAGCCCAGAATGACTCATCGACATCACAATCCTGACACTGAGCCTGATGTAAACTGGTGTTTCCTTTCAGTCATACAGGAACTCACCATGCAGGCACACGTGTGGTTACGCACAGAGATCCAGCCCTCAGTGTTTCTGGCAGTTTCATCTTCTGGTTTAAAATAATCATCATTACGATAGAATCTAAGTTATATACATAAAGCCACCCTGCAGCCTGAGTGTGTCTTTATAAACTATCTGCGTCCTCATCCTTTGTACCTGCACTCAGAGCTGTGGACTCACCTGGGCTCCAGCTCATCTGGTAAAGACTTCTCAAGCAAATCAGCTGCTTTTATCGCTTTAGCAGAAGCGACCTTTTTGGGGTAGAAGTCGTAGACTTTGTAGAGCAGCATGGCAGGATGATGACCACCAGAGGGCGCCATGGCATGAACACCAATCAGCGGCATCACTGGAACATAATAATGGCAATTTAAACCGTCACAGTTTCCTGCATCCCTCCCTCGCTGTGTGGCTCCCTCACACAGCTTTTAAGTGTTTTACTGATAATCTGGAATTATAATTTATCTTATTTAAGCTTTATTTGCACAGGTAGTCCCACTGAGACACGATGTCTCATTTATAAAGAGAGCTGCTTGAGACAAACATATTAAAATTACAGCAATAAAAAAAAAACAGCCGTATAACTAAAATGTTCTAATGTTTCCACTGATGAGTCATTTATATGTCTTTTAAAGTCTGTAAGTAAAGTTAACTAAGGGACCTGCAAGTCTTGCATTATGCTCTATGCAGTTCTGTATGAACTGAAGCATCCTGCACAAGGCCCATAAGGATCAGTCAACCAGAGAGTATAAAGTGCAGTGGTGTGCTAGATCTTAGTGCTATGTGATAAACAGACTCCAACAGATGGAGAGAATGAGCCAATATGAGAGTAATAATAATAATAATAATAATAATAATGAGACAATAATTATATCACTGAAATCTAGGAGAGCTAAAAGGTGGTAGCAACAAGAAGAAGCCCAACTACATACAAGACCTGAGGATGAACACAGACCTTTACATTAACCTCTACACCACCGACTTGTCTGGGACAGCAGAGTGATGAATGTTAAATCCACCAACTGCCACGTCTTTATCTTAATCAATATAAAATTAGATAAATAACTTTCAGATATGACAGTTATGTCAGCACTACTTGAACAGGCCAACACTCTAAGTATATCAATCTTAGGCATTTTCCCATGTGGCAGAGCCAACCAGCAGGCTCTGGTTTACTGTAACACAAAGATAAAACCATCACAGTGTGCAGGTGTTCAGTCAGGAGCTGATTAATTGAGGATCTGAGCTTTCATATGATGATCTGATGATGCCATAGAAACACTGAGTCACCTGACTTGAAGAACTTCTCCTTCTGAGGTCTCCACAAGCTCAGACTGCAGCATCTTTGTTCCAGTCGCCTGGCTGCTTCTCACTGAACTTGTGAGCCAAAGGTGTATATCCATCTGTAACACCGAGAGCAAGGGTCAAAGGTCAAAGAGTGACAACTCAGGCTGAACCGATACATGCCACAGTTCTAATGTTGTATGCTGCTCACACTTTGGCTTTGGTAAAGTTATACTGGCAGGCACCACAGCTACTCCTCAGCTTGCTGGTAGATGCACCAACCTCAGTTGTTCTCCTGACTGAAGTTTGGTCTTCAGTCAGGGCAGGTTTACAGCATCCAGCCATACGAGTGCATTTGTCCCTAACCATCGTGAACCCTTACGTTAACTTATATCAAGTGGAAAAAAGTTAGCGTTCATCCTCCAATTTCACTGTGTTTATATTATGCTAACATTGCTGTGTTGCTAGCAATCACGTAGCACATCAATATATAACAGCTAGCAAAACTTCAGTAATCCTACAAACCTCACTGCTTTTTACTTTCCTGTCTTCATTTATTTTGAAAGTGATACCAAAGCTGTACGTTTGAATTTTTCATAAATCTTTCAGTCAGGACATGGTATATCATGTTTAGGTGGAAAATAACAAGCTAACTTCTGCTAACTTCTGAATGTGTTAAACTTTTCGTGGATGCCTGGATGTTAAACTTAATTGTTACACCTGGTAGAGCAGCAACACTGATCATTTTATTAAAGATGAAAGGATTTAGACAGTTTTTCAACTCTCAGTGATGCCGCAGTGATCATTTGACTTAGAGACCTGCAGTGGAGACACAGCTAATGAAGTCAGACTTAAAGACCGCATTGCTACAATCTCACAGGACATCACAGAGAGAGGAGAGATTCTGAACTCTGACCCTGAAAAATTTCATTCTCATGCTCTGGTTCTGACTCAAATCATCCTGCTAATGTACATCCAAAGTCCAACTTACACGTGTCCTTTAAAGTGCTGTGCAGAAACATGTATGTAACATGTATATGAAACTGTATAGAAGGCCTAGAATCCACACTGGTTTCAAACTCATGTGTTCTGGCATGAACTGGCTTTAGTTTGGTGTGAGTGCTGCTCTGACCTCTGCTGCACATCCTTGTGTAGATGACTCCAGCCAGGAAAAAGACCAGACCCAGGATCAGCCCAAAGGCTCCAACGATCATCAATTTCTTAGATTCAGGCATAGATGGGACTGAGGACACACAGGTGAGAGTCACACAGGTGGACAGACACACAGGCAGGTGTACAGGTGTGTGTATACAGACAGGTATTTACCCCAGTCAGTAACGAGAGGTAGGTCCAGGCTGGCGTGCTCCACCATACAGGAGATCTTCTCTCCAGACCTTCAACACAAACCAGCATCACTGACTCTCACACAGAACTACAAGTACATAACTACAGAATTACAATTCAGACTTGTTTCCTTTTCGTTTTCCAGCCTAATTCTATTTCCTGCTGTAGCACTCCGAAGTAATGAAAGGAAGGTTTAGTTGGCATGGCTGCATGGATTATTTTGAACTTGGAGACTCAATGCTTTTATGGAATCCTAAGATTTGTTCATTTCATCATTTTACATCTTGTAGAAATGTGTTCCAAGCACTCGACTATCTCTGTCATCCAGGTGTAAAGGCTTAGTCTTTAACACTGGTCCTTTAGAACAGGAGGTTCATGATGTTTTAGCTCAAGTCCATCACAGGTTCAGTTTGAGGAATTCTCTGAAATTGATTACATGACACATCAACACATGCAACGGTAATGTAGGGAAATGTTCATATTCACGAAGTGAAAACAAAGAAATTGTCACCAAATGTTTATAGCTTTGTTAAAAACAGTCTTGGGGACTTCCTATTTTTTGCTCTGCTGAATTCAGACAGTTCCTGCTGAAACACTTGGCTCAGAAGAAATGGGAACCTTGGGGGGATTTAATTGTAGCAGGAATGAGGAAGGAGAAGAGGGAACAGGTTTCACAGGCTGAGCTGTGAACATCTGCATCTGTGGATGATTTTCATGTTATTCAAACTAAAGTCTGTGAGCTGGAGACACAGACCAGCCTGAGCTAAATAAGTCTGATACGAGGGCGCCCAAGGATCAGACCAGAGCTGTTTTATTGAAAAAATGAATATGTAGGTGTTCTGTGCTGATGCTGGAACTATCCTGAAGAAAGTAGACATGAGACTGAAGAAGCTCCACAGCATCAGAGAAAAAATAAGCAGGTGACAGAAAACATTAAAAAATTACAAGAATAAATAAGAATCAGCAAGTCCTGTTTGCAGGCCCAAACTAGACTCACTTGGGTGTGTACTCCAAATAGGAGTGAGTCTGGTAGAACCAATCAGCATCTGGAAGCTCTTCAGTTGTTGTTGTGTTGGAGGTTACTCTCTGTCCGTTTCTCAACCAGGTCACTTTGATAGGTTAGGGGTAGAAGTTGTAGATGCTGCAAGCCAATATGGCAGGATGATGATCAACAGGGGGCTTCGTCCAGTGAAGTCTGACAAATGGTTTCGCTGGAAAATGAAAATGAAAATTACTTTGATGAATTTCGCAACAAACTAAAGCAGGACGCCACAAACCACAGACACTCCAGTGTGACGTCAAATAGGCCAAATCTTTAATGTGGAGCAGAACTCCAGAGATCATGTAGCTTTAATGAATGTGTCACATTAAACTTTCAGCAGTGTTACTGTAGAGTGTACTGCAGAGGATGATGAAGAAGAGGCTGAAGCAGAGAAAAGATGAATCCATGTTGAGCTCTCCTGACAAACTCTGAGTTTGACTGAGCACAGCGCTAAAAACCAGAGGGCACGTCACATGATCTGCAGCATCGCCTGCTGCCAGGAAGAAATCTGTGACAGGAAACCAGGAAATGAGCTTTAATTTATTCAGCTGGAAATGCTCGAACAGAATTCCTCTGAAATACCAAAAAAGACCAAAATCTGATCGTTTATTTAACTTTTCAATAATGGAATAACTGACTTCAAACATATTATGAAGTCTAGATAAAAAATAAAAATGTGTAGAACTTTTTTCTTTCCTTTTGTGTACGTCAGTCAGAACGTCCCGCAGCTCACAGTTTACATCTTTCACTTCTCATCTTAGTCATGTGTTCATGGTGCACATATTAATAAAGTTGTGGAGACAATACTCAGCATCTAACTTGCTCCAAAGAAGTGGAGAGAGGGTAAACATTTTTAGGGCATGTAGTTTCAAATGAAACTTTTTAACAGCTCAATAAATATCAACACACACAGTGTTTATGCAGTTTCAGTTCGTCCTGTTGGCTAAAGGTGCTTTAATTTCCAAGGAGAGAAAAAATTATAATGTGACAAAGATGTCAGAAAGACAGAACGGAGGAGGAAGAGCAGAGAAGATGACAGCTCAGCAAGCGGTTTCTTTTAGAAGGAAGTTACACAAGACTTTGATGGATTTTAAAAAAAACAATATTAACTGTGTCATGGCCTGAACGTGACTGAAAGAAGCCAGTAGTTTGGAGTCTGGAGGCTTCATTATGAGCTCTAAGTGAAATCAACAAAAGTTTTATCTGACTGACCGAATCAGGGAGTCTTTGCAGCCTGACTGGTGGTTGTGGAAGCTGAGAACATCTTACACTAAAGCCTGTGCAATGTTATCAATATATTAAAATAAATGTTTGAGTTATTAACATCCACACTGGTAGCTACTCAGCTTTTAGTCTGTAAGCTAACATCGCCGACTTTGTTCCTTTTTTGTTGTTGATCTTAATTTGCTTTTGTTCTGCATTTTTTCTAAAATACATCTCTGCATTAATGCTAACGCTGAGTACATCACAACATGCTAAGAAGAGACAAAGAGGGAATTTATAATACAAAATTAAAGAAAAATCCCCACAGTTTATTATCATGCTGTTTATTATTCAAAGTAGGATTTAATGTTAACTTGTGTTGAATTCATCCTTTCTGAGGTGGTTCTGAGGAAGTTTGCCTCAGAACCACCTCACCATGTGAATTTGGTTCTACTCAGTCAGTGACCTGTTTGAGTCTTTTCTTAAAATGCAATCAGGTTTAATTTCTTCAGGTTCCCAGACAAGAACTTTGAAACAATTAATGGAAATAGAAGTCTGATAAGGCCTGAGTTTTTTTAGCCTTTCTTTAAACCAGATTTTTATTTGGGTTTTTTTTTTTCATTTTTTCTGCTTTATAAAAAGAATGAATTTAATGTCAAAAAGAAACATTCAGTTATTTTAATTCAAAAAGTCAAGAGCTTCATCTTCATTCTGCACACAAGAAAAATCAGCTCACCAAATACAGCATGAAACCGTTCCACAACAGAAACATTCAGAAACACACTGAAATCAAAGTTTCCTCAGTAAATCTTTAATGATGTAAAACTCTCTGTTTCACATCAATAATCAGTCCCAGTGAGGATGAGGAGGGTCTGAGATCATTCGGACCTGCTGCCACAGTTTTCCTCCAGATGTTTCATTTGTAATGAATCATATAAAAATCAGTTCATCAGAGGATGGTGTCTACCTCAAAATCTATTAAAACATTAGCATCAACCATTCAGCATCACTTTCTTCCTCGGATGAAGAGGTAGATTCCTGCTGCCACGCCGAGGACACCGACAGTCAGACCCACTCCACAAAATATTGCAGGTCCCAGAATGGGTTCAACGTCGTCCACCTCTGTGTAGACAGAGAGAGACAACAACCTTCACATCTGTAAACAGTCAGTCAGTCTCTGTGCTGGGACCAACACGTTCTGCTTGTTTTTTAATTTCAGATCATATTACTACAGATCATTGAACACACTTCCATTGGTTTGCACACGTGGAGCCTTTGCCTTAGAATATAACTCACCTTGTGATTACTGTTGTTGGTACATTTTAAAATAAACTGAACTTGACATACTCACCATAGATTTTGGTAAGTGGTGCGGTCAAGGACACATGTTCCACTATGCAGACGTACACATCTCCTCCCTTGGGAACAAAGTCCAGTTTGGACGTCTGGCTGAAGGAACCATCCTTGTTGGATAAGGGAACAGTGATGCTGGTTCCTTCAACCACTTTCTTTGTGTTCTTGTTCCAGGTGACGTTAACAGGAGCAGGATAGAAACCAGTCACATGACAGATCAGAGTGTTCTGGACTCCAATCTCCACATTTACTATAGTGTAGATTTCCACACTGTCAGGAGCATCTGTGCACAAACACATACAGTTTAGAGAAAATGGAAAAAACACAAATGTGCAAGAACAGATTTCTTTTGTTGTTTTCATGTCATGTGATAAAGAGGAAATACATACTGTAGGTTCCCTATTTCATTTCATAGGAAGCATAATATTTCCATAGCATAAGATAATATAATATAAACTAAGATAAGATAGGACAAGAGAAGAAGAACTTTACAGAGGCAGAGAGAAATTCTTTTGTCATAAACAGAGCTGCTAGTAAGTAGATCATCTTTGTGCTTAATCAAAGATAAATCAAAGACATAAGTCTGATCAACATCTTAGCACAATGATGTAGTGTATGTCTCCTCCTCATCATCGCTGTGTTGGATTATGATTCTGAGAAGGATTCTGAGCGTCCATCATTTACCAGGTGGACTGCAGATTCTTAAGCCTTTTAAGGTTCTCCCTGTGAATTGTAACTTTAAGATCTATCAAGGAATCGTAGCTTCCTTATTATTTTCAATAACACAGAGCACTGAGGTGGAACATACCTACACTGGAAGTGCCTATCTCACCACCAACCTCTCTCCTCCAAAGCTAAGAACAACATCACCATTAGTTCAGAGTGGGTTAATTAAATAATTAGAATGGATTTGATTATTATATTTTTTTAAATCTGCAGTTAAAGTCTAAACTGTGAACATTCCCTTTCTAACTGTTTGTGAAACAATAAAGGTGTAAATTTGAGTATAAATGTATTTAAGTCCAAATAGATCTAACTGGTTGCTCTAGCAAGTAATATCTTCCCCTGAAGCCTGTGGTCTGGGCTTCTAAAACCATCCCTGGTTAACAAGTCCCACGATCTAGACGGGGCTGTCATAACATAAGTGATTGATAGGAACTGACTCGCAAGGCAACTCAGGTTTGTTCATATCGTTCTCTAAAAAAAACACATTAATAGTTTGCAGGAACTGATTACTGAAGTTAACTCAGAAAGATGAATTAAGAAAATATTTTCTGTTTCTTCACAATACTTGGAGATTTCTCAACAATCAATTCACACACGTTACTGTTTTATTTTTGTTTTTGTTTTTTAAGATAACACTAAATCTCCCAGCATTTGGTAACTCACCAAATTTGTGCCTGGATTATCTTTGTGTGTTTTTGTTCTAGTTTATATCTCTAAATCTGGTGAATATTGACACGTTGTGAGCTTGGATTAACCTCAGGATAACACCAATATTCTGTTGTTTGCATCACATGTTATTTAAAACTAGAGTGAGCCAACTACATACTGTACACCTGAGTGTCAGGATAATGACAGCAAAGCTGATCTAACCTGTTAGCCTGTGACAACTGGATCTCCGTGATTTATCTGCCAAAAAGCTTGTTGTTGTTGTTTTTTTTATCACTTTAACAGAGTGAAATATTTACAGTATTTACTTCCAAACTGATAATGTACTTCTGCTCTTTATGGTTGATGATTTGTGTTTACCGCGTTCTTTAGGAAAGTCCTTCATAGCTGAACGAGCCATCTTCAAGTTTTGTCTGCAGACCTGTTGATTGGCCACAGCTTCTTCATACATTCCTTCCTGCCAGTGTGGATGATCTGCAAAGGCTGGCAGAGAATCAACACCTGTGTGTTTGTTGAAGTCTGCGTACCAGACCACCTCATTATCCAGGATCAGCACATCCTCTCCATCAGTGTCTGAACAGCCGCTGACAGAGTTCATCTCATACAGACCTGAAGAGATCAGAGGGTTGATTCAGTGTCTGTTATTCAGTCCTGACTCTCAGCAAATGTGAGTGACACAGGAACCATCAGCCTGATGCTTCAATCCTCAAATACAGAGTTCATTAAAATCTCTTTTTTTAACTATTAGTCAAACAACACGTATGTTGTTAAAAATGTGTGTTTTACATTTGTGTTTTTCTGATTTTTTTTTTTTTGTCAGACTGGGGAAGAGTGTTTGTGTTGTGGAAAAGCTCATATTTAGACAATCAGCTGGTGAAGTTTAACGATCACGTGATAAATGTGTGAGCTTACTCCTCTCTTCTGTTTCGGACTTCTGACAGAGTTCATTTGCTTACTAGTATTTTTAATAAGTTCATTAAAACAGAGTTAATGAGTGATTTAGAGACTCACCATCAGCAGAGACACAGAGGACCGAAGAGAGGACGAGGAGCAGCACCCACACCTTCATCTTTATCGTCATCAGCAGGAGCTCTGTGACTCTCTCTGAATGTCTGCGAGCTCGTACACAAACATCAGCCAATCACAGAACAGGGACCACATGATGTCATCAGTGTCAAGGCAGACAGAGGCACCAGGCCCACAAATACACACACATAGAAAACTGAAATTAATAATGACATTATAATAAAACTCATTTTGATCAGAGCCCGATGAATATCATATGGATGGAAAAGAAAGATTAAAAAAAAAAACGGAGCAGGTGGTCACGTGACTCAGATGGTCAGGTGATCTGCGAATGTAGGTGCACTGAGGACACCTGGTGGACAGATGAAGAACTGCAGAGGTGATCTGCTCAAACCTTTAGTCCAGGAGGAGTCGGGGTTCCTCCTGTGAAGGGTGGAGCAGCTGTGATGGCCTCATCCTTCTGCTGTGAGCTTAGATGGACCATCATCAGTCTCTGAGAGGCTGAATCAGCTCCAGTCCTGCTCTGTCTAAACTACAAACTACTGAACCCTGAGATAACTTTAAAAATCCCAGAGACTTTTGGGAAAAGCTGAAACTGAATTCATGTTGATTTTTCATCCAAATCTTCATTAAGGTTCAAGACTGAAATCTAAGTGTTAAATCAATGTTAAAATACTGATGAAGCCTGACAGTTGTTCTCTAATAACTGACAACCTGTTTATGGCACGCATATTTATTTATTTTGGCCACGTTTAAATTGCGTAGTTCATAATATAAATGTATGATGCAATATTATTTTGGTGATTTTACACACAATTGTGTTCAATATATATGTAATAACGTTATGGTTACTTGCCTCACTTTGTAATTTTATGTCCAACATTTAAATTATTTTTACAGTAACCTTGGTTGCTGTTTACAGAGACAGTGTTTATGGTATGGTGGTTTTTGTGCCATGTGCATTGAGGAGTCAAAGTAAAAGTTGATTGCACATTGTTCTGTTGGTATTTATTATGGAAAAGCATGTTTGAGATAAACTGTAGTCTGAAGTACAGCCACAGCCCAAAGAGACACAACAAAAAGCAGAAACCAGAAGGTTACATACGTACAGTTGACCAGGCAACATCAAAGATATTGAAAAGTCATGGATTTATGAAATTAAACCTATTATCAGTTGGACTGTTTTATATCACCCATCTGAAAGTGGTACATCCCATGAGAAAAGTCTCTGGTTTATGGCAGGCTGCCAAAATGGCAAAAACTTCCTTTTTAAAACTTCTTCTATTAGTTGCATCATTGCAACTAATAGTCACAATCCTCGAGTTCTGTTTAAAATCTTTATCTCAGTTTTTAATCCTTGCTCTGATGTTTCAAGGGAGGCCTCCCCAGCTCTGTGAGAAAAATTTCAAAGTCATTTTCATTCTCGACTTTAAAGGAAATAATTAATAACCTGCGAAGCTCAAATTCTTTGCATGACATTATTCTCATATCATTAAGGATGAATTGAATACAATCGGGTCCTGTATCTTATTTTTAATGAACTCATCACGGTTATCTGGCAATTTTTTTTCTTACAAATGAAAATAAGGTTAAAAAAAATCTGGTAATTCTTTGTTTTTACATTCATTGGGCCCCAATATCCCCAAATATCAAAGAGAAATTAAAAATGCATGTCGTGGAAGAGTTCGGGTCTTAGGAGGTTAAACATGCAGTCGTGAAAAGAAGGTACTCTGGTACTCTTTGGCCTGTTGCTATTCACCTCACTGATGCTGTTAGGAATCTCGGAGTTTTCATGGATAGTTCCTTCAAACTAGATAAACAAGTGTGGACTGTGGTAAAAACCAGCTTCCACCAACTAAACCAAATTTCTAAGGCTAAACCTTATATACCACGCAAAGATCTAGAGAAACCCATTCATGCATTCATCACTTCAAGACTAGATTTTTGTAATTCTCTTTACTTGGGCATCCAGTCTTCCCTCCTTCAGCAATTGCAGTTGGTCCAAAATGCCGCAGCACATCTCTTAACTGGCACTAGAAGGTTTGATTCACCCCTGTTCTAGCCAACTTGCATTTTTTAGCCCCCCCCCCCAGCTTGTTAGCACTGAGTAGGAGATGCTCTATATCTCATCGTACCAACCGTATAGTGACAATAAAGGCATTGTATTATGCACTAAGATCATCAGGCCAACTGCTCCTAGTGCAACCTAGGTCTCCAGAGGACCAGAGGAGACCGTGCCTTTGCCATTGCCACACCCAAATTATGGAATAATCTTCCTCTTGATATTCGTGCCTCAGATTCTATTCAATCTTTTAAATCATGTCTAAAAACGTACTTGTTTAACCTGGCATTCAAGGCTACTTAGGGTAATTTACATCTGGCTCTGCATTTAGATCATGTAATTGTTTTAAATTTTATATCTGTAATTTAGATTTTATATTGTGATTTTTATCTATGTCATGGTTTTAGTAGAAAGCACTTCGGTCTTTAAATGTGTTATATAAATAAATTTTATTTAGAATAGAATATTCCTTTAATTGTCCCACAACGGGAAATTTGGAAGCCAGAAAGAAATATACAAACAAACAATACACAGGAAACAGAACAGAAACATACACATTTTTTCTTACATATTTACATTTTTACATCAAGGACAATGGTTACTATAAACAGTACTCTACAGTTATTAAATTAAATAGAATTAAGTACAGATAAGTACCCAGGTTGTAGTACGCAGCTACAGTGCAGATGTAAACATCTATGATTGTTGGGAGCAGTTTTGATTGTATAGTCTGACAGCTGCAGGGAGGAAGGACCTGCGGATTTGATTTGATTTGACTGGGAAATTATAGTGAAGTGAGGTTGCCCCAGAAATTCTGCCATAAAACCAATTTTTGAAAGCTGAACAATTTGAATTTATCTTTGAGTGGAGAAAAGGAGAAAACCACTGCTCAGCAAAAACAACAAAGATGTTTTTGGCTCATCTCACATCTGCCAAAAACATCTCGATGATCCTCATCAGACACTCTGGATTGACGAGACAAAAGCTGAACAAACTAAGGTTTGAGTCCCATTAAGTCTGACATAGAGGTAACAGCATTTCATGAACAGAACATCACAGCAGCAGTCACATGTGATATGATGGTCTGGGCTGCTCTGCTGCTTCAGGATGACATGAATTCTACTCTCAGAAATCCTGATGGAGGATGTCCAAACATCAGTTTATGTCCTGAAACTCAAGCACTCAGGTTACGCAGAGAGACCAGCAAGTCCAACTCTGCATGGCTCAAATAAAATGAACAAACTGGTTCTTATATAGCATTTTTCTACTCTGAGCACTCAAAGCACTTTATACTAGTTGTTCATTCAACCAATCACACAAGCACTTTTCAAAGATTTTATTTAGTGCCATCTAACATACACACTTCAGCGGATGCATCGGGGTGCACCTAGGGTTAGTATCTTGCCACAGGACTGATTGAAGCAGACTTGGGTCAAACCATCAACCTTCCGGTTTGTAGGAAGGTTTAAATCAGATTGGGATGAAATTGAAAAATCTCCAGTGAGGCTGAATTCAAACTATTCTGCAAAGTAGACATGGCCAAAAATTCCTTCAGTGATGTGAAAGACTCATTGCCACTTCCTGCATATCTTCATTTGTGGAAATGTCACGGAGCTACATGTTAGTTTGATGTTAACTGGTTTTATCATTAAGTGGTGCTGTTTGCATTTGTTCTTGAAAAGGCTGTAAGAGTGACAGACTTGGTTATGTGAAGGTGTATAAATCATGTAGATTATTGCATTTACACACTGCTTTATTTGTCTTCATGAACAAACATGATCAGATTAGATTATAGAGCTCATACGGAGTCATGACACAAACATGGTTTTACCTGCTTTTAGTGACAGGCTTTGTAATTCAAGCTGAGGATACAAAGGTGTGATACAAAGATTTACAGCACATGAAGCAGAAACATTCAAACCATCACCATATCTGAACTAAATCAAAACAAATATCCTGCTACAGTTTAATAATGAACCAATCCAGCAACAATGAAGGAAGAAACCAAGATGTTCCTGACTCTGGTAAAGGAGAGGAAATGAAACACAGACTGCTCTCTGCACATATCTAACCTGCAGGTAATAATCTGTTGGTCATTTTTCTCCCATTTCAAACCCAGAGACTGTAAACACTGAGCAGAAACACAGAGTTCACCCCAGAAAATCTACATGTGCAGCCTTCTATGCTCGCTTCGAGGCTGCAGCTAAGGACTCCAACGATGCTAGCGCTAGCGGCGCTAACGGCTGCAGACAGGAAGATACTGCCAACACCGGAAACGTGCTCGTCATCTCTGAGCATGACGTGAGGAGAGCCTTCAAGAGAGTGAACACCAGGAAAGCAGCAGGACCAGACGGCATCCCAGGTCATATCCTCAGAGACTGCCCATACCAGCTAGCTCCTGTGTTCACTGAGATATTCAACATCTCTTTATCTCAGTCGGTGATCCCCACATGCTTCAAGGAGTCCATCATTGTTCCTGTCCCGAAGAAACCCCACCCTGCTTCTCTCAATGACTATCGCCCTGTAGCCCTCACCTCAGTAGTGATGAAGTGCTTTGAACGCCTGGTCAGAGACTTCATCATTTCTTCACTACCAGACACACTGGACCCACTACAGTTCGCTTACCATCCAAATCGTTCCACAGACGATGCCATCTCTCATCTCCTCCACACATCACTCACTCACTTGGACACTAGAAGGGGGAATTATGTTAAAATGCTCTTCATCGACTACAGCTCTGCATTTAACACCATAATTCCCTCCACACTCACCACCAAGCTGGAGCACCTGGGACTCAGCTCATCTATGCGTCAGTGGATCTCCAACTTCCTAACTGGCAGACCACAGGCAGTAAGGATGGGCGGACATGTCTCAGCCTCCACCACTCTCAGCACTGGAGCCCCCCAGGGGTGTGTTCTGAGCCCTCTGCTGTACTCTTTGTACACATATGACTGTGTGGCCACTACCAGCTCCACCACCATCATCAAGTTTGCTGACGACACCGTCGTGGTGGGCCTTATCTCTGACAACAACGAGACGGCCTACTTGAAGGAGGTTAGGAATCTGGAGACCTGGTGCCAGAGGAACAACCTCCTTCTAAACGTCAGTAAAACAAAGGAGTTGATAGTGGACTTCAGTACTAAGCAGGAGAGGAACTACCAGACCCCTGTCATCAATGAGTGCCCAGTGGAGAGAGTGGACAGCTTCAAATACCTCGGAGTTCACATCACGCAGGACCTGTCATGGTCCTGTCACATCAACACCGTAGTGAAAAAGGCCCGACAGCATCTCTACCACCTCAGACGCTTGAGAGACTGACGGGAAACATCTTAACTTGGTTCAGGAACAGCACCATGCAGGACAGACGAGCTCTACAGAGGGTTGTGTGATCAGCTGAGCGCACCATCCGCTCCGAGCTCCCTGACCTGCACTCAATCTACAGCAGGCGGTGCTGGACCAAGGCCAGGAAGATCGTGAAGGACCTCAGCCATCCCAACAACGGACTGTTCTCTCTGTTGAGGTCAGGAAAGCGATTCCGCTCCCTGAAGACCAACACAAAGAGACTGAGGAGGAGCTTCTTCCCGCAGGCGATACGGTCTCTCAATCACACCACCACATAGAACGGACCCACACATATGGTTCTTACACACACACTGGACAGTCTGGACTTTGTTTACACTTAATCACTTTAAGCATATTTGCACTGCACAAGACACCTACAATGTGGTTTGCACAACACTGGACATTATATTTCTTCATTTCCATTTAATACTTGTACAGCTGCTGTTATTGTATATATATTTATATTTCTTCATACATTCTTATATATTTCTATAGTGTGTATTGTATATTTTGCTGTACAGTTATCTTATTTTAAACTTTAATTCATATATATTTTATCTTATTCTTTCCCAGTTAAATTTACCCTTCATTCTAATTTGTGTTGTACAGTTATTTTATTTTCAACAAATTCATATATATATTTTATTTTATTCCTTCCTAGTTAAATTTACCCCTTTTAATTTTCATATTTATTTCCTATCTTATTCATAGCCTTTTCTTTTTCTTTAGGTCACGAGCAGTTGTGTAAGCATTTCACTGCATATCGTACTGTGTATGACTGTGTATGTGAGAAATAAAATTTGAATTTGAATTTGAATTTGAAGAAGTGACTTTAGGTTTAAACCTCAGTGTTTTATACAAATAAAATTAAATGTCTCATTTTCCCTCTGACTGACCCACTCGTGCTGCCCTCCTGTGGTCATGGCTGCAGACATGTCACAGTCTTCAGTCCTTCCCCCTGAAGCCCACCTCTCATAGCACACTACATAATCAGTGACCCAAAGCCACAAACGTGCAGTGCAGGAGTAGCGCAGTCCCAGCCACACGAAAGGAGTCAAGGCGTTTTTGGCTCTTTCCTGGACCCATCGCTGCTCCTGAGGGTTGCTGATTGAAACCAGGTCATGGTGTTTCTGTCTGCAGTAATTCAAGGCTTCCTCCCAGGTTTTGTTTTCCCTGCCATAAAATCAGAGAAAACATTAAATCAGTTAAATCTGGACTTAAAGTCTCTGGATGTTTGGTCCAGTTTTACTGGAAGAACCAAAGGAAACATTTCAGTTCTGCATCACATGAAAATGACTTTTCTTTCATTTGGAGGAAACAATGAATCCAGCAGTTCTTCAGTGTTTGATGGACACGCAGCACTTTATATTAAACACAGATATCTAGTTTATCACACACTGCTATAATAAATATATGATTATTCTTAATAAATGATCATCTGTTTAAGATAAGATAAGATAAGAAAACCTTTATTAGTCCCACATGTGGGAAATTTGTTTTGTCACAGCAGGAAGTGGACAGTGCAAAAGTTACGAAGCAAAAATTAGAATACGATAAGAATAAATACAGTACACAACTGTACAGAATAGAATAAAATAAAATACTAAAATTTCTGGAAATTTCCAGCTGCTCACTCAGACCATGACACGCATGTCAGCACTTTATATTAAACATAGATATCTAGCTTATCACACACACTGCTATAATAAATATATGATTACTATTAATTAATGATCATCTATTTAAAATTGTCCATGAAAAAAAAAGCAACAGTTCAAATGTGGTCCACACAGCACCTCTGTACACAGACATGAAATGAGCCTGCAGGTTTGAAACTTACATCTGGTTCTTCTCTGCTGTTCATGCAGACAGCTCTGCAGTAAATAACCATCTGTACTAACACACACTCTGTGCTCAGTATTTGAATGTTAAGATACAGATTTCCCCTGACACAAAGACACAGTGTAGATATGGCTTATGAAAGGACTTGTTTACGTTAAGCTCTGGAAAAAGGACACAAACACTGGACTGTCCAACAAGCAGAAAGAGGAAGTTATCTAAATATGACTTCCTTGTTTGTTTGGTGGTGCGGGTGCAGGGGAGGGCTGTGACAGCAGAGGTACACATGGACAGGTCACCACTCTGTGACACAAACATGAATATGAGTCTGTTGAGTTTTGAGGATATAAACATAACGCTGCCTGTACTGATAACTATTGCTGGATCGCTCTGATGCTGACGTAATCCTTTTTCCCCCCCTTTTAACAGTTTTTATTCATTATCAGGAAAAGCATAAAAACATAACAAAGCAGACAAACAAGAGAAAAAACCCCCAAAGGAAATCACATACGTTAAAGTCAGTACATACCTTTGCAAAAACACATATGGGGAAAAAAGAAAAGACGAAAAAAACAGAAAGAAGAAAGAAAGAACGAAAAACAATAAAAGAAGAAAAAAGAAAAATATATTTTCATCCATTTACCCACAGATTTAGAAAAAAAACTACAAGAGTGAACTGTTGTCCTTTACGTTCACTTCCTATTTACCTGAGGACATCTTAAAAGCAACCACCTCCCCCTCAACAGTTGGGACAGATCATTTGGCAAAAAAAAAAGCAAAGAGGACCAAACATGGAGAAGCAGATCCTCATTTCCTCCTAAGACAGCAGCAGTTCTTTCATGAGGAATAACTGCAAACAATTCCCTGTACCATAAAGTCACATAAAGTTATCCTTAACCCTCTTAATGAGAATACATTTCCTAGCTGACAGCAATAGTTTATCACATAGTTTGTGCTGCAAGTAATTTAATGTTAATTCTTTTGAGGGTAGGCCAAGAAGAAAATATCCGGGGTCCCTTTGCCAAACATGAGGTGTGATGTTATGTAAAACATTAGGCGATGTATAGGCAGTGTAGGATTTTGTATTGGGTTTCTGTCATGGTCCCCGTGCCTCGTTGGCTGACTCTGTGATAGGCAACGGCCGTTTCTCAATATGCGTACTTGTGCGTACTTGCGTTCTCGTGTACTCGTGATACGTCATCAGTCGGAGACCAAGTACTGTTCCAATTCGAAGTACGCATCAAGCCGAGAACGCGAAAAAGTCCCGGATGTGTTCTCGATCCGCCCGTTTTATCGAGCATGCATCGGTGTGGACTTGGTACAGCTAAATATCCCAGAATGCATTTCGTCCAAAACTCAAACGCCAGCTCCATAGCAGACAGCGAGGTCGAGGATTATTAGAGCCGGTGAGAACAGCGGACTCCCGGCACATCGTTTCCACCCCCCCCCCCCGCTCGTGGTCTTCTCACTACTCAGGTTAAAGAAACCCCAGCAGCTGTCTATAGTATTGAGTGTCCACTAGAATAGAAATAAAAGCGTTCTAACATCTCACCTGCTTGTTTTTATTAAGGTATGTACAGGTATGTACATGTACACTATTTTTATTAATAGAGGTTTCACTAGTGCGGTTACAAATGATATATAAGTCACTTAGATCACTTCTAAATGTTAATTTTTGGTTTATTTCAGTGTTTTATTTGTTCCTGAGTAAACCGGTTTGGCTGTGATTACAGTTAAGCTTCATAACATGTTACTCACAGTTAAATTAAGAGGGAACGGCAGTAAAAACTCCGGACCTGTGACATCATCAGTAGAATGGGAGGCGGAGCCTTCAGTTTTCAGGCCCCTCTTCTGTGGAACCAGCTTCCAGTTTGGATTCGGGAGACAGACACTATCTCTACTTTCAAGATTAGGCTTAAAACTTTCCTTTTTGCTAAAGCATATAGTTAGGGCTGGACTAGGTGACCCTGAATCCTCCCTTAGTTATGCTGCAATAGACGTAGGCTGCCGGGGATTCCCATGATGCATTGAGTTTTTCCCTTCCAGTCACCTTTCTCACTCACTATGTGCTAATAGACCTCTCTGCATCGAATCATATCTGTTATTAATCTCTGTCTCTCTTCCACAGCATGTCTTTCATCCTGTTTTCCTTCTTTCACCCCAACCGGTCGCAGCAGATGGCCGCCCCTCCCTGAGCCTGGTTCTGCTGGAGGTTTCTTCCTGTTAAAAGGGAGTTTTTCCTTCCCACTGTCGCCAAAGTGCTTGCTCATAGGGGGTCATATGATTGTTGGGTTTTTCTCTGTATTTATTATTGTGCTATCTACTGTACAATATAAAGCGCCTTGAGGCGACTTTTGTTGTGATTTGGCGCTATATAAATAAAATTGAATTGAATTGAATTGAATCATCACGTACGCAGGTGTTCCGACTGTACAAATCGGGAGTCCGTGCTCGCGTTCTCGGCGAGTCCGTACTCCCGTGCGTTCTCGGCGAGTACGTACTCGCGTACTTGAGAATTGAGAAACGGCCAACATGTTTTGTTTGGGTTTTTTGCTCTCTCTCTCCTCTGGGCGGTGCTCATTAGGGGCTCACACACCTGTGCTCACTGCCACACCTGCAGCCAATCCCAGCTGATTGGAGCACTATTTATA
Organism: Oreochromis grahami; assembly: GCA_029532605.1. NCBI lineage: Eukaryota > Metazoa > Chordata > Actinopteri > Cichliformes > Cichlidae > Oreochromis > Oreochromis grahami. The sequence goes on along the minus strand of JAQSNX010005945.1, from coordinate 9,426 downwards.
ATGCGGACCTGCGTCATTCTTCACTGGATCATGGAGCCATCAGTGTCAGTCTCTCTGAAGCTGGTAAAGCTGAATCTGTGAGTTTCAGATAGTTTCTAACCTGGACAACTTTCTGGTTGTGTATAGATCTGCCCTGGACCCAAGCAAACCTGTGTGTTTTTGGAATCTGCTGAGGAGAGGAGCTTGTATAACATTAATCCCTGATCCCCTTCCCTGCCACACTGTATATATATTCCCACCTTGTGTTTAACTGTAAATAAACGCACTGTATTTTGCCAAGGATTTCTGGTCTGTGCCTGAGTCCGTTTCAAACACTGACAGTCTCTTGCAAGCGGTTGCAAGTAAAAATGGATCTAGCTATGTTAATGACTCCTTTCCACTCCTCTTCAGTATATTGAATATTAAGATCTCTCTCCCATTTATAAATAGCGCTCAGTGTGCTGCTACTGAGAGTCTATAGAAGAGAATAAAAGGCAGAAATATAATGAGTTCTGGCTTTTCGCTTAATAAGAAATGTCTCCATATTATCAAATAAAATGATTTCTGAACACTGTGGAGTTTGGAATGAACAAAATTACGAACCTGGAGAAAGCCAAAAAAAATGGTCTCTAGGAATATTAAAATCTGACTGCGTTGCTCAAAGTTCATCAGTGTGTTGTTTTGAAACAAGTCGCCAATTACCCTTAATCTGTTTTTATGCCACTTATCGAACATACTGCGAGACATTCCTGGAACAAAGTCTTAGTTTCTCAAGAATGAAGTGCAGTCTTCTCTACCCAACCTTTACGCATTTCCCTCCAAACCCTTATTCAATTATAAATGGGTTATTCTTAATCTCCGTTTGTAATTTTTTTGTCACAGACATATAAGCTCCAAAGAGAAGAAGGTGAAGAAGACCAAGAGTCTAGGTGGGAATGAGAGTTTAGATAAGCATGTAGCCACTCCCATAAGAAATGGCTATGACATGCCCAATTATAAAAACGTCATTTAAAAAAAACGCTGGCGTGATCTTAATAAACATGTCAAAGAGTTTTTGTGTGTAGTGATGCAGCAGCAAGCCCGCCCTCCATCATCACTCATCACCAGGTTGTCATCTATTATTGGGGTTGTAGAGCTCAGGCCTCGTCTCCTTCTTCCTGTCAGATAATCAGCTGCAGTACCTAAAACAGTTTAGTCACTATGATCTGCCCACTCTCACCTGCTCTGACACAGTTTCAGAGTGTGCCCTTTGACACTCGTCTGTGTTTGACTTTGTTGCAGAAAAATAAACGGAGCACTGAGACCAAACAGATTTTTGACAGAAACCTGCGAAGGGACACTACTTCAATCCTAGAGCAAAGCTTCGTGAAACTGTGAAACATCTGAAGCATTTGATGATGCTGTTCTGTGAAACAGTGAGGGGACAGACTAGTTAAACCAGACTGTTAATAACTGTGATCATCATGTGCTCTGAAGAAATCCTCTCACACACAGAAAGCTGTGACTGTAATGATCAGTCAGTAAAATCCTTCCTCTGTTAACATTTGTGTTGATCACAATAAACTTTATAAAGTCAACCACAGAGAGGAAAGACTGCTGTGTTTACTGTAATAAGCACACAGGGTTACAGTTTTCCTTGGACTCAGTCAGCTTCGTTTGGTTGATGTTTAAGTTTTCTTTGACTTCCTGTCATCAGGAACAAGACATGGATGAGACACACCAATCTTTGGTGGGCCGGAGGTGGCCCGCGGGCCGTAGTTTGCCCACCCCTGGGTTAGACCAATCGCAACACTCCATTTCACACACACCTTTGAAGCATCCTCTGCTGAGCGACCTCTGAACCCTGGAGAAACTTCCTGCTGCTATGGACATTGTATCCTGTAACAGTGAGGTGATGTTCACTGAGTCTGGAGTTTAGGTCACAGTGAACCTGCAGGACTCCTGTTGTTTATCAGATATTCACAACAGAAGCTTCAGTGGGAATAAAAAAGGGAAAACTCATCTGTCATGAACATTACAAAGAAATAGATCACCTGTAATTAATTAATGACATGTTTTCTATTTTTACAGTATAAATATTTTCTTTACGGTGGTGCAGTGTGTGAGTAACAGGTTAGAATGAGGATGACGTCACTTAATACAGTAATTGACATTTTCTGTATATTCTCCCTGAAAGCAGAGATGAGCTTATATTGACATATTTCAATGAGAATAGACACCACTTTTTACATTTTAATGACAGGCCACAGTTGGGTCTGCGCTTCCACAGGCCCCGCTGGTTTAGAAACGTATTCTTGTCAACGACAAGGAAGCAAGACAAACAGCAATCGATCGATTTTACTTGAGCAAGGGAAGCCCCGGTGGGTGCCTCAGAAAAGCACTCTGAATCCAACCGCAAACTGACTCCGACCCCGGCCTCCGCTTGTCGCATTTTATTGAAAACAGTTACAGTACACACAAGCACCACCCATTGTAAACCCCCTATAGTTCTAAAAGATAAGCCACTATGTGTGTATGTGTCTGCACGTGTAAGCAGGTGTGTGTGTATGCATGTACGAGACTGTGTGTGTTTGTGTGACCTCCTGCCCACAAAAGGATCATAAAGGCAGGAAGCTTACAAAACAAGACAACAGAACCTTCACATAGGATGTGTCCCTATAATAAAACACTACAGCCTCCCCCACGGTTCAACAGGCTGTGGAGGACAGCAGAAACAAAAGAATGTCTTTGATCATATAGTTTGAACTAAGACTTACAAATTTCCAAGGAAAACGTGAAAAACATAAAGAAAGAAAAACAGCCACCTCTTTCTTATTGGTGATAAATGTACCATGTCGACCAAAAAAACAAACAAACAAAAAGAATAAGGCAACATGTGTGATTTGGTTGTTTAGAAAGACGAGAAAGTTTTGGGAGTAATGGCAGTGAGAGAGAGAGAGATAGAATATTGAAATGTGAGAAAATTCTGATGTTTAGCTTGGAGTGTATAGTGTGTTATGTATTCATTGTTGTGTTTTGTGTGTCAGTGATACACCTCCTGCCATCAGGCCTGCAGGTTTATCCCTGTGGTGTTCTCCTCTCTGTTGTAGCAGACAAACTATTTATTTTACTGGCACAAATCATTTATGGGGCATCTTATTGTGACGACTGATTGTTCTCTCATTTTAGTTATAGTAATATTTTTAAATGGTTGTACAAAAAAATGCTGTGTTGTATGTTTTTGTGTGATTTCTAATCAGTTGTGTTACTACATTATGTCAATGGAGAAAAGTAACTGTATATTCAGACATGAGGTTTAGCAAAAAAGAATGATGCCAAACAAGGTAAGGAAAAATATGTTTAAAGGTGAAATATAAGATAGATATATAAGATAAATGGCCTGTATTTGTATAGCGCTTCACTAGTCCCTAAGGACCTCAAAGTGCTTTACACATTCAGTCATCCACCCATTCACACACTGGTGCTGGCAAGCTACATTGTAGCCACAGCCACCCTGGGGCAACTGAAAAGTAGTAAAAAATGGCCAGTTATATTTTGGACCTCAGAGAGTTAACCATGTTTCACACATTTTATAATAATCCAATTTTTGCTTAAATTTACAAAAAGTGTCAGAAATCTGCACTGTCATGAACAAAAATAAAAACCTAATTTTTCATGAATTGTTCTGAAATGTTTAATTATGTTGGCTAAAGAAAATAAGTTATAGACTATATTTATACACACACACTAAAAATGCTGGATTAGTTTCATAGCTCAACTTCTGGGTAAAAGCTGTTGGTTCATAAGTTAGTCTGACCAAATATTGGTTCAAAAGTCATGACTCGGGAGTTGGGTAGGTGATTTGCTGGGTTCTTCAATTAACTCCACAGCTTGACTAATTCTGTTGGGTCATGTTGGGTAGCTTTGATCAAATATTGGGTCTTGTGGATAAATATATAGGGCTTTCATGATAAAAAGATAGGCCTCTATTGTTGAAATGCAGCAGAAGGTGAGTAGTTTGAGCTGGGGGTAAGATCATGTAAAACTATGAATCATATGAAACTGTAGAGGTTGACAAATTAGGAAGGGAGACATCAGGGATGTGTCCATATATGTCTAGAGGGTGACAGCTCTCTGCCCTGGCCTTAAGCAGGAAACAAGGAGGAGGAAAATAGGGCAATTTGACATTTTCCATTTGTTAGAATAGCAGAAGGAGTCAGGATGTATGTAGGTAAAGAGACAAGACAGCTATACATACCAGCAGTCATGGGATAGGGTGTATGCATTAAATGAACATAGTCACATGCGGGGAGTCAGGTCAAAGTGTTTAAATGTTTGATATACCTTTATTAGTCCCACAAGGGGAAATTTCATGTTAAGGCTGCCGACCTATTGCACGCAATGGCGGCATCATCTTACCCTCCGACCGTACATACATTACACAAAAACATCACATGGGGAAGACAGGTCAGAGAGGTATACATGGAAAAGCACAACATGAGGAAAGATAAGGAGAAAAAAATAACTCCCCCCAGACTGAGCTCCAACAGGGAGATCAGTTTGAGAACAGAAAAAAAAACACCTCTGCAATGTATTGTGAGTATAAATGTAACAGACTGGAGGAGCGCCCTTCAGATCTGCAAGAAGCTTCACGCTGCACATCTCCCCATGCACATGGGTAAATAAAGGAAGATTGGAAGTGAAGTATTCTGTCTCGAGTTGTGTGTGTCTTTACAGCTCAGAATCAAAGGAGCGACAGTGGTCACAACAGTCTCAATGTACCCAATTGGTTGGGTTGAAAACAAGACTTAAGACTTGTTTTGACTTTAAGACTTGTTCTCTAGACTGCGCAAAGGGCACGCGCATCCCTGCGCTTGCTAGTACTCAAAACATGATGGCGAGAGTGAGGTATGTAAGTAAAACCTGTTATTGTAGTGAGAAAGCACACTTACAAGCAAACCGCTCTCCACAGTATTCAAGCATTACTCACTGCAGAATTAGACTGAGCCAAAGATAAAAATAACCTTAAAGGAGCTTTTTGTCACTAAAGTATGGAGGACCATAAGAGCCACGCGCATCGAAATAAACAATTCTGTACTGCACAGTGCACAGATTCATTCTCAACTGGACATAAATGATGATCAAAGGTTGTATATATGATGAATTCATCAAATCCCAGCCTCTAACACAGTGCGCTGAATCTTAGCTTTGGATGTCCAGTATATTCTAATCAGTGCAATGTAAGCATTCACTGAACCTATAGTATCTACACCTGTGTGGCACATGTGTGGTAAAGACACAGATAATGAAATGTAATTATTAATACAATATACAGCATGAGAAACAAAAGCTGAAATTGATTCAGTTTAGTACTTTTCTCTGTATGTTCTGTGATTATAAAGGCCTTAAATTCTGTGATATATACTGTAAATGATTTTCACAGAGGTCTTAACTGCTGATAGTCTGGTTGTTTGCATTTTCACATGTTTTTGTGTCTGTAGGGCTGTTTGATGATGATTTGGACTCATACCACATACTAAGGACACACACCTCAGCGCTTATCATGGGTGTTAGAGCCTCTGTGCAGCAATCCCAGAGAGAACAAGAGAGCAACGACCACTCATTAAGACCAGCCAGAAATCTGTCCCTTTCTGGCAGCTGTGGAAACTTCCAATAAGAAAGTTTGCATTCTTAGAACAATGCTGGGTCATGTGTGATGTGTCATCATATGAGGATATTACATTTTGACTTAGATTTGCTCAATTAATTGTTTTGATCGTTGATCCAATATGGCAGCTTTGTGTTGTGCTGCAAGTTAAAAAACATTGTCCTCATGAGCACAGCATCTAACAACTCTGCTTAAAAAAGTCAATTGAATTTAACAGGTACGACCCCTTCCCTCCTTCTCTGGACAAACATAATTGTTTTCCCCACTGGATGCAATTCGTCACGCATCTCACTTCTAAAGTACTTCCGATAAGGTCAAAAGGTCATCAATCGAACTCGCATTCTTGAGTGATACAAGCCGTATACCTATGGGTTTTTTTTTTTTGCGTGGCTCTTGTGGTCCTCCATACTTTTATAGTTTGAAGTGTCAGAGACGAGCTGTGATCAGTTTGTTCACTCTGAGACAGTCTGATGGTGCGATCTGACACTGATGTTCCTTGAGCATGAAGTTCAGCTTGGATCTCTTTAGAAGTCTTTCTGGGCTCTTTTGTTACCATTCGGATTATCCGTCTCTTTGATCTGTCATCAATTTTCCTCCTGCGGCCACGTCCAGGGACATTGGCTACAGTCCCATGGATCTTAAATTTCTGAATGACATGTGCAACTGTAGTCACAGGAACACCTAGGTGCTTGGAGATGGTCTTATAGCCTTTACCTTTAACATGCTTGTCTATAATTTTCTTTCTAACCTCCTGAGAGAACTCTTTCCTTTGCTTCCTCTGGTCCATGTTAAGTGTGGTACACACTATGTCACCAAACAACACTGTGACTACCTGGAGTCCTATATATAGGCCCACTGACTGATTACAAGATTGTAAACACATGTGATGCTGATTGGTGGAGACACCTTGGATTAGTGATGGCCAAATGAAGCTTTCTGAAACATTGAAGCTTGTATTGAAAAACGGTTCATTACTCGAAGCTTTTCAACACAGTTCTCTCTGGTGACATCTGGTGGCCAAAAATATGAAGAGCAGCTTGAATCCACAAAATAAAACCAACTGCTTCATAATGATAGCCCACTCTACAGAGTGGAACTCTGTCTCATATTGGGTTGCTGTTGTGTTGCTTTGAACGCGTATTTTTTGGTGTTAAAAAAATGTAGTTTATTTGTTTAATAAATAATTTTGACCAGTAAACTTTCCTTGTTTGAACATGCACCATGGTTTGGTCTTTCTTTGCTTGTGACTTCTTGATGTTGGTAAATACAATAATTGAAAAATACCACGTTACATATAACATACATATAATAATGCACATTATGGAGTATGCTTCTGCTGTGAGGTCCTGCCTCCATGCACTTATGCAGTTAATCGCAGGAGGGGTATATTTATAAATAATATTATATTAGGGAAATTTTCCTATACATATTTTTGACCTGGGGGCAGAATTGATTGTGAAATGGAAAGGGAAATGCTTATGAACTTGCAAATTAAAAACATGATGCATTTAAGGAAACCCTTTTTCATTTTTATTTAAGAAGAGAATTTGTTCCACTGTGCGATGGCCGAACCTGTTCCTTTTCGTGGAGATAATTTCTCCTGCCTTAAGGAAAATCCCTTCACATGGCACAGAAGAGGCTGGAGTGCAGAAAAACTGGTAGAGATGCAGTTATACAGTCTAACTGGGCCCCACAAACTATCAACTAAAGAGAATAAATAAATTAAATTGCTGCACATTTTGTAGACTAACATTTTAAGATTATTTTTTAAAATAAAATATATCTTTTTATAACATTAAACGAGTCAAATGGAAGTTTTTCTGAAGTTATTTAATGATATTTATATTATGAAAAGCACATTTTTGACATTTTAAGTTTGTCCCGTTTTCAGATAAAATAAACACACACAAAACAAAAGCAAACACCCAGAACACAAAGCTGGAAAACCCACCGACCAAAATCAACTCAAAATACTCCCACACAACAGAACCAAATCTCTCAGTAGAATGATCAGTGGTTCGCTATCTGCCACCATCAAAACACTCCACAAATCCCGTGAATGATTCACTTCCTTCCATTTGAATCAGGTACCGAAGCAGTTACGTGCGTAATGAAGCTTCAGACGTCACTGGTCACGTGACTTTTGCCAAACGAAGCAAGCCTCGACACAGTGCTTCTGAACCAGTGTGTTGTTTTTTTCGACACACGCTCCGGAGCGTCAGCTTCAAGCGAGCCATCACTACCTTGGATTAACATGTTCCTTTGGTCACATTATTTTTATTCTTTTCTAGGGATACCATCATTTTTGTCCAGGCATGTTTCATGCATTTATTTTTTAAATAATTCAGTTGAAGCATGGTTGAAAAGCAATGTCTGACTTTCATTGGTTAGGATTATTTATTATTACTTTTGTCAGATTAAAGTTATTTCTGTGACCAGTGTGAGTTTTTCTTTCATTGACTGAAGGGTACCAACAATTTTGTCCACATCTGTATTTTAGATGAAAGGTGAAAGGTCGAATGTCAAATATGTACTCCATTTGTCAACATGCTGCCTTTTTGTTAAAGTGTTCAGACATTTTGGAAGATGGTAGGTCCCACTACTACAACAGGCAGCACATTTGTATTCACATTTCACTATCAGCTGATTAGCCTAATGTTACTTGCCAAGAACGAGTTGCTCCTAGAAAACAAAGTTCAGATCTCTTCTTGTTCTCAGCTCTGTGCAAGATGGACAGCACCAGGCACCAACATAGTTTATGGCTACTGGCTGAAGAATTTGACTGCACTCCATGAGCATCTGGCAGCACAAATGAACCAGCTGCTAATTGACAAGAGACACCCCGAATGGCTAACCGAAGGCCGGACAGGTCTGATCCTCAAGGACCCCCAGAGGGGACTGGTCCCATCCAATCTGTCCACCCATCCATTTTCTTCCGCTTATCCGAGGCCAGGTTGTGGGGGCAGCAGCCCAAGCAGAGAAGCCCAGACGTCCCTCTCCCCAGTCCGGGGAACACCAAGGCGTTCCCACACCAGTCGAGGGATATAATCTCTCCAGCGTGTCCTGGGTCTGCCCCGGCGCCTCCTCCCGGTGGAACATGGCCAGAACACCTCACCCAGGAGGCATCCTTGTCAGATGCATGAACCACCTCAACTGGCTGCTTTCGATGTGAAGGAGCAGTGGCATTAAACAACCTGGCACTTAACATCACCAAGACCAAGTAACTTATCCTGGACTTCAGGCAGAACAGAGCTGCCACCTGCACATCAACGGTGAATGTGTAGAGCGAGTGGAATCCTTCAAATTCCTTGGCTTCCACATCTCTGCAGACTGTTGCGAAATCAGTTTTACCCCGGTTCGTAGATTCGTCAGACTTTCAGAAAGAACACCGGGACTCAGTAGTCAAATTAACAATACCTTTATTCATACACACTTATTGATTATACCTTCTAGAAGGGAGATGTACAGAACCCCGGACTTTCTCTGCAGATCTCAACCCCTTTGTCCGTTACATGCAGTTTTATAGAAGCGACCCCATCATAAATCCCCATGTGTGCTGCAAACTCTGTGTCTGTGTCTATGTGCACGAGCATATGAGTGCCTGTGTGTGCGCGTACCCGTGTGTCTATGTGAGTGCTCGTGAGTGAGTGTGCATATAGGTGTGGGAGTATATCAGTTAAGCACTGTGGGTATGTGTCTCTTCCTAGGGGCCATAAATACCATCTCCCCTCCAGACCACAGTTATCAAGTTAAATGTTGAGACCCCCACCCAGGTACCCTCTGGGGAATTTCCACTCGGC
>JAQSNX010005944.1:0-29962 GCA_029532605.1 Oreochromis grahami | reverse complement strand
AAGCCAGTGAGCTTAAAAACCTCACATAACAAACTCCGTACCTCTCAACAGGGGTAACCTTGGTAACGGTTCAGCATGACTCTCAGGGCGCAGGGTTTTTACGTCACATTACCATCAAACGCAAGTCTGAATGTATTTAAAAATAATACAAGTAGCTCTTTCCTTGTGGATTTGGCTCACCATCTCAATCTCGATGGGGCCTGGGAGGTGGCTCTCACTGAAATTTCATATCCCTATACATGGCTTAATCTCCCGAATGACAAGGCTTATTTTGAATGGAGGAAGAAGGACGATGCTGAGCAGCGGCCTGATGATGTGGTTAAGACAAAAATACGCGGGAGTGTCCAGAGTGGTAAAATGTTTTGCTGCTATTATTTGCTGCTATTTTATAATCATCATTATCATTTCATTATTAATAGTGATGTTGCATTCAGATGCATTCAGATGTTCAAATATATTGGTATCATATCAGTCTTTATTACAGGAGCAGTTATAACCACTTTAAGCTGTTGAGTTGAATTTATAATCTTAAATGTTTGTATGCAGACTGCATGGTGAAAGAAAAGGCCCCACGTAGAGTAACTTCAAAATGAGACAGGAAGTTATAGGCTTTTGAAGTTGCAGGCTTTGCAAAAGTGAAACTGAAAGCAGAGTCTGAGTGCAAGCCAAGAGTAGGGTGTTTTGTTATGCATTAATATCTTTGATTAAGCTTTAAGTAGTTGTATTAGATTGAAACATTTGTTTTATATATTTTACATGTAAGTCAAGATCATTACACACAGGATGGCCTTAGCCTGGTTGCCTAAGTTGAGGTCAACTAAGGTTCAGAGAGCACATGCAAACTCTGCACGCACAGACAGACGAGACATACACACACAGAGTTTCAGTTGTGCTGGCCTTCTGTCTAGTGGAAAGGTTACAAGGTGTAGTTGATGAAGTGAAGGGTGAAACAGAGGGCAGCAGAAGCTGACATATACATACACACATATTAGATAGACTCCTTTGAGTAGGTAAGAGTTTAATCATGTTTTGCTTGCGACTGCAAAGTCGGGGTGCATACGTGTTATTTTATGAGGACACTAACACGCTGAGATCAGAGGTTGAAGCCTGCCTTAGGCGTATCGACTCGGATATTTATCTAAAATATCACCCAATTGTTAAAAAGTTTGAATTCACATCTGGAGGCATATATCAGCTGAGGTTTTTCCCACCGCTTGCATATATGCTTGGTGTACCAGCAGGTGTCTGGCAGCGATTCGAGCGCAAATTTGCCCCATATCCTGCAGATATAAAGGCGGGGTGTTATCACCTGTTCTTTGATTCTGATATAGCAGCGTTACAACTCGTGGGTGATAGCTACTCCCCCCTACTGCATACTGTCAAAATAGAGGGTAATTACGGAGATATCGTTACACTGTGCTTTAACAAACCAGACTATATTCCTGTCGCTCGCAAACACATCAAAAATATCCATATTGAAATCAAAACCGATCAGAACGAGCCTGTAAACTTTACCTATGGTAAAACGATAGTCAAGCTACATTTCCGGCCTGTCAAGGATCTGCCATAACTCATAACAATATGGATAATAATAGATTTATACGGTATTACGAAACACAGGCTGGTAATGGCCTGCCCCGGCTTTTCAGGTGCGCCTGTAATTTACGGACAAGGAATAGCATCTATTTTCTCAAAATTGTTTAGATTTGTTACCCCATTCATAAAATGGGGTGTGAGCATCGCAAAACCTCATTTGAAAATGGCTGTGAAAAGCATTGCTTCAGATGTTGTCACATCATCACTCGGAAACTTGACTCGCTTGAACACACCAGAACAGCAAGGGGGGTCGGGGCTGAGCATCATTTCATGTAGACCCTTAAAACGTCCTCTGGGTCGAAGGTTGACAGAGTTTAAAAAGCTGAGGAAAACGGCCAAAAGGAGACAGACTGGTAAAACCGTCAGATGTGCAGGACGCAAGTCTAAGCAAGATATTTTCTAAAAAAAAAAAAAAAAACAACAACAACAACAACTAAGAAACAAGCAACAATGTCTTTACTTCACAAGCGATCAAGCGAATGCACCTTGAGCGAATTGGATGTGTTTACAGCACCACTTACTCAGTTTTCAATCGAGGACAAATGTTATTCAGAAATTTTACCAGTAACAGCGCTCACAGATCGGGGACCTCTGGAATTTTATGTGCCTGGAAACGGGTTGCATTACCTGGATTTAAATGACACACTGCTGAGTTTAAGGCTGAAAATAACAAACTCAGATGGTAGTGATATTGATGCGGACGCTAATGCTGGAATTATAAATTACCCTTTAAGCACCATTTTCTCGCAATGTGACGTGACATTGGGTGACAGACTGATTTCACAAGCCAGCTCAACTCACCCATATAGGGCTATAATCGAGACATATTTAAATTACTCCGAAGAAAGTCTGAAAACTCAATTTAGCGTAGGTCTGTTTTACAAAGATACTGCTGGCGCCCATGACTCCCATGTTGTCACTAACGGACCGAACAGAGGATTAGTCCGTCGCGCCGTGTACAGCGAGTGTTCACCAGAGTTTCATGTGATGGGCCCGTTACCCTCTGACATTTTTTTCTGTGAAAGATTACTGCTCAATAATGTGGATTTGAGGGTTAAGCTCACGAGAGCCAGCGATGCTTTTAGCCTCATGGCGCCTCAAAATGCCAATTACCATCTCAATATTCTGGGAGCGTCATTATTCGTAAGGAAAGTCACAGTGTCCCCTGCTGTGCGCGTAGGTCACGCATCCGCTCTCATGCAAGCCAATTGTCAAGAGGAGAAATATTTTACTGCTATTATTTGCTGCTATTTCTATAATCATCATTACCATTTCATTATTAATAGTGATGTTGCATGCAGATGTTCAAATATATTGGTATTATATTAGTCTTTATTACAGGTCCAAGAAGAACCACTTTAAACTGTTGAGTGGAATCTATCATTTTAAAGGCTTTTGAATGTTTTTATATTCTTACACTGGAGTCTTCAGTGGGGGAGAAACTGAGTTGCAGGCTGACAGGAAACGGCGTGCTTTGCAAAAGTGAAACCGAAAGCAGGGTCTGAGTGCAAGTATTTTGAGCAGGTTATTTTATTCTTTGATTAAGCTTTAAGTAGTTGTATTAGATTGAAACATTTGTTTTATACATTTTACATACAAGTCAAGATCAGTACACACAGGATGGCCTTAGCCTGGTTGCCTAAGTTGAGATCAACTAAGGTGCAGAGAGCAGATGCACACTCTGTGCACGCACAGACAGACATACACCCACATACACACACATATTAGGTGTTAGGGTAATAACTGCAAAGTTGTGGTGCGTACGTGTTAGTCTGTTCCAGGAAGTACACCAGATGTCCCAGAGATAAGCGACAGCGGAGGCGAGCGTCCGAGGATGGTGACAGGAAGCACCTGGGTTCGAGCCGAAGACAATGTTCTTTTTTAAAACTATGTTAAAAGTTGTCAACAGAACATTTGTGGTTTTGGAGTGACGTATGCTGTATTAAGTCTGCTTGGCAACAGAAGGGGGGGGGAGCAGTATCACCCCCAACCCTATAAAGTCTTTGTTCTGACTATTGTAAGTTAGTTCGACGCTGAAATCTGCACAGTGTTCGGACTCCGCATGTGTATTCATTAAAATGCCGTCTAATTGCACCCGGCCGGATCTGTGGTTATTTTTGGATTCCTCCTCAATATTTGAACCTTTTTTTTTTTTTTTTTTTTTTAACCTGTCCCGTTTGGTTCTTTTGCCATCAGAATTGTTGTCTAAAGGCGAAGAAAGATGCCCAACGGATTTACTTTACCAAATGGACCATCCCAGCCTTGCCGTAATGGTCCATTTGATTCACCTTTTATTGTTTATTTTATTTTCACTTGCTGAATACGGGACAGACTTAACTGGGGGAAAGAAAGGGGAGAAAGAAAGAGGGAAAGAAAAACAGTGGGGAAGAGGGACGGGGGGAAAAGGGCAAAAAACCAAAAACCAACAGAATAAGCAGACAAAAAAATACATATATCGATCTGGATCACCTGTTGAGAAAGAAAGAGAAAGCAAGCAGAAGAAAACGAGAGTAATAAACAACATCACAATGATCTATGGGAATATGACAGTAAATACTAAATGTTAGACATTATTGTGCAGCGCGTAAGATCGACAGCGCACAGTGTGCTTTGAGGTAAGAGCCAAAAAGGGTGTAGTTTGTGTGTGATCACCCGTGTGTACACCTGTGAGCATGAACGCGCTTGTTTTTAAAAGGTTCCTTCATGTAATGATCTGCTAGAGGGTGTGAGGGTGTGTGAACCTTAACACAATGCATTGTATCCCATCTCCCGGATTAATGTAAAAACATTTTCAATACCCCAGAATTCGCGGATATCACATCATGAGAATCTGTTTCTGGGTTCACTGCCCCGGTATCTTGTCATAGGCATGGTTAACCATGAGGCTTTTACAGGTCGATATGATTTATGTCCTTTCAATTTCCAGCATAACAATTTAGAGTTTTTGGCTTTGTGTCATGAGAGTAAACAAATACCAGCCAAAGCGTTTCAACCCAATTTTGCTGAGAATCACTCCGTCAGAGAGTTTTACAGTCTGTACACTACTACCGGGAGAAACCTGAAAGATCTGTCCTTGTGCATTGACAGACAGGAATTTGAACAAGGATATACTCTGTTTGTGTTCAATATGAATCCGTCAGATGACAGCCAGGCCTTGTCACCAATAATAAATGGCAACTTGAGACTTGAAATGCGCTTCAGAGTGCCGCTGCCTCACACAACCACACTGATCGTCACATTTTGGCTCAACATCATCACACTCATATTTTTATGGTGTCTGTATTGAGTGAAAATCCGGACCACTTCTGGATGATTACCAGCTTGAAAAATAACATCATCCAGTACAATGAGATTACTCTGGTGTAAGGGAAACAAGCTCTCATCTTCAAAAGATTCAGGGAGAACTTCAATGAATTTAATGCTTTTATTTTTCTCTTGAAGCTCAGAATACAGAGGCTGAATGATGAATGGAATGATGGATTTTGTAGTGAAAAGGCTGATTTATTACGAACGATGCCGTGCTGAGGGGCCTCAAGTGTAGACCCTCCTTCACAGTTATCAATGTAATTGTCAACAAGGTTCTTTACAGATTCAAAGTTGACCCTTTCGCAGACATCATGTGTTTGTGTGATCCCTTTTGCTTTCAAAACAACTTTAGCTTTTTTGGTCATGTAGCCATAGCTTTTAGGTCCAGCTGCAACAAACTCTGTAATGAAATCATCCTGGTCTAACTCATTTGTTAGATCACCTAAATACCTACCTAATTCTAGTAAAGATTGATTTTGTTTGGTGAGATAAACAACACTGTCAGTATCATAGTAAAAAGCTCTTTCTTGCAACTGATCCAAGTAACTGTAGAGTTTCATACGCCCATATGAAGTAGTGAACGCCGCAATGAAGATGTTATCTGTGGAGTTTGGGAGTGGAGTACAGAGGTCACCATAACACCATTGAATAAGAGCCACATCATCACTGACAAAAGAGAAATAGCTCACTTTGTATTTTGGAGAAAACATGAGGTTAAAGAATTCCTCGGGGTCACTCACGAGTTTGCTCTGTGTGAGATTATTTCTCTGGCCAAATTTTCCCCAAAAGGAGTTTAAACACAGTTTGGCCATTTGTCTTTTAGCAGGGTTTAGTTTTATGTTTTCAGGGTCTAAAGTGATGCCTTGTTTAGCCTGGTAGTCTTTAATGTAAAGCTGTTTAGCCTCCTCACTTACAGCATCTGATGGGTAGCCTGAAGCTTCTTGTTTTTTGCGCAGGAAATGATGTACATAGTCTGTGAATATTGTGTTACTCTGTTTCTCAAAGTGCCATACCTCCATGATTCTACTTATTTGATATCCCTTTTCTAAGGCCAGGTTAAATTCAGGAGTGGTCCACACACCTCTGAGAGCTCTCTCCTCGTTGCTGTGGTTACACGCCCCCTCTTGGTTGTTCGTTTCAGCACAAGTGCGACAGAGAGTAAAGAGAAGCTTTCCTGCCTTTTTTTATAGGGTAAAACGGGAAAATAGAGTCCTCTGGGTGGGTATACAACTGCTTTGATAAACCCAAAGTAGTTTTTAGGGTCCTGAAAATTTCGAAAGATTATTTGAGGATGACCTAAGGGGTAACGAGGTGCTATTTACAAATGGATACAACGAGGTAACATCCACGTAACTGATTTTCTCACCAGGCCCAGCACTACAACGCAGTTGTGCTGGGCTTGTACGGCCTCCGAAGAGGGCATGGCGAGGATTCAAAGGCTCTGGTGGATTGTAACGTTTGAGAAAGCCGATTACACTCTCATTAGTACGTTTTAACTCGGTCCACTCATGCTCCCAGATTATAACAAGGTGCACATTATGCTCAGCTCTCAATCTAGCGAGCCTGTCTTGAGTGGCCATGTTAAAGTCTGAAAAAGAAGCACCTAACAGAGGGTTAACATCGGCCTGATTTGAAAAACACACCCATGGAAGTAGCAACCCAAAAATTCCCACACGTATGTTTTACCGTTAATTTCGGCATATCCATCAACATAATAACTACCGAGCTGTTTTTCCCCTTGATTGAGTGCATGTCTGATAAAAACACCTTGTGTGTAAGAGAGATATTCGAGCCATTGAATTGAGGATGAGGAAAATGATTTGACCTGATTACGGTAATTTAGAGGGCATGGTATTGCTAAAGAATTGGCTGGCATGAAGTTTGTTAAATAGGTTTTTAGTCACTCGCTAGCAAGGGTGTTGCGGCTGAAAGGATCTACTCCTGTCTCTTCAATAAATCCGTTTCTGAACAATGCGCAAGCCCGAGCTAGAATTTCAACATCGTTTTCACAGTATAAAAGGGCCTCTTTCATGAAATTGAAGGTGCCAGAGCTGACTGAATCATACCATTTGTAAAATTCTTTCCTGCCCTGTGTTGTCATACGCTCGAGACTATAGGCAGAGCAACATAATAAAGAAGGGAGCACTTAAAACATTTTTTATAGAGTTGACAGTTGCTGGCGAGTGTTTCATGCTTCTCAACAAGCTTTTTATGGTTCTGGAAACAGAGCGGAGACCTACAGGTGTGATTACAGTCTGGGCATAATACGGGAGACAGGATGTTGCCACTACATGTGGATTGCATGCAGACAGAGCAACGACCCTCACAGTAATGGGATAGAACATGGTTGTATCCAGTCTGACAATATTTGCATACGAAGTGTGTACCCATAAATCCTTTTAGATTTTTAATAGCGTAGTAATGATTGTCAAATAAAAATAAACACAGAGTTTTTTTGCTAGTTGCTGTACTAGTTTGAAATTTACAAAGGCTGCGATCATACTCGTTACAGTAAATACTATAATTTTACATTTGAGTAGCGTTTTGAATGTAATTATTTGATTAAAGCCCACAGACGTTTGATCATTTAGACCAGCTTTTTGCTGAATTTCTCTAGCGAAGGCTTGTGCCTGATGGTCATTAAAATCGGGGTGCAGAAGGTGGGCGAGACTTACGGCAAAACATAACTTATTGTCAGGGTTATGGACCACGTATAAAAACCGAGACCCCAGTCACCCATCACATGGACTCTTCACCCTCCTGCCCTCTGGGAGGCGCTACAGGAGCCTCCGGACTAAGACCACCAGGTACCGGAACAGCTTCTTCCCCACAGCTGTCAGACTCCTGAACTCTGCCTCCTGACATCTGACCCACGTTAAACTCATGGACTGAACATACACACACCCACAACCACTAGCACTTTACCACTACTGTATAGTTCTGTGTAGATAATCATTCTGTACATACGATAATTTTTAATCCCACAACTGTTTATAACTTACATAGTTCACATTCTGTATAACTGTATATCTCAGATTTCTGTATAGTTTTTATTTCATATTTATATCCTGTTCATAGCCTGTACATAGCTTGTACTCACTACAGCCTGTACATACTTATAGTTATAGAATATTCATAACATACTTCACACCGTGTACATTATAACATACATAATAGACCCATTTCTGTAATATACTTACACATCTCTATTATTGCTAATTTATATTGTAATATATCTATATCACGACTAAAGCACTTTCTGGATGGATGCTAACTGCATTTCGTTGCCCTGTACCTGTGACATGTGCAATGACAATAAAGTTGAATTCTATTCTATTCTATTCTATTCTATTCTATTCTATTCTATTCTATTCTATTCTATTCTATTCTATTAAATTTATTTCTAACAACTATAGACGGTTGTGGTGAACTGCTGGCGCAACTCTGCTCTGGATTACCGCCTTGTTGAAAGGAATGATCACGATCATTGTTTGCGGAGCTATGGTTAAGCGGCTCATTAGCAGACACATTGTTTGGGGAAAAGACTAACGATTGTTGGTGATTAGACTCAGAAACACATTGTGGGCTGTGGTTGAGTGGCTCGTTAAATGAATGAACATTGTTTGGGGAAAAGACTAACGATTGTTGGCTATGAGAATCATTGAAACGATTTTCATTTAACCTGTTTATTTGACTCAATAACTCTAGCGGTATTTGAACCTCATCCTGTATTTCTGACAAGGCTGCTAAAGCCTAATTAAGCGCTATAAATGGATCGGATGAGGAAATGTTTTGTGTCAGACTCAGTTGAGAATGAACCGCGTATGACTCTGTTTGGATCTCACTATGCTCCACACCCAAACTTTGAGAGTTATTTTGCAAGACACTTTCACTAGACGCTAATCGGGCTAGAGCTAAATTAAGCATTTCTAAAGGGTCATTTTTATTGTTGTTGATCACATCAGGTTGCTCACTGCTTTGTGGAGGTGTATTCTGTGAATGAACAGTATTTTGATTTAACCTAGCTAACGCTATTTCTAAAGCAAGAAATGGCTCTGTAATATCCTGTTCCTGGTTATCCATTTTTATTGAGTGACAAGAATATGTAAAAAAAAACCACCGTTGTTTGAAAAACAAAGAAAAAAAAAAGCTTTTTTATATGATGAGCGGAATTAATTCAGCGACGAGACATACTGCTCGAAGAGCGATAGAAGCGAGCTGATGCCGTCTGCGCCTTGTCCTTGTGGTCCTTATCCTTGTGGTCCTGCCGGTCGTCCTGTTCCTCCTGAGATGCTTAAGTAGACCTAACAGTTTGAGGGTTGAAACAAACAGTTAGTTATGTTAAATACAAAAGGATAGTTTTTAAAAAATGAGAAAAAAAAGAAATAAATAAAAAAGTGAGAACTTAGAGAGAGACTGACCGTGTTTCGCTGCGTTCCAAAAGCACAAGTTTAACTAAGCACTTTTACTCTGGTTTAACACATTTTCACACAAATAAGCACGGACCCAGAGACACAAGCACGGGCCCAGACAGGCGCGGGCCCAAAGACACAAGCACGGGGCCAGACACAGGCGCGCACAGACACACAGGTGCGGGGGCGCGCACGCGCGCACACACGCACTGACCCACCACCAGATGGTGTTTTTTAAGCATAAAAAAGTAAAAACTTTTTAATGGCTTAAAAATAAAAGAATACTATTTGATATAAAAACTTTATTTTTTAATAATCAAATAATTTATTTTTGGAAAATCAATGAGCTATGAACTGCCATATTTTTGGATGAATATCATAACTTTATTAATATCATATTTTTATGAATATCATATTTTTATTACTTCCTGAGCTCATGAATAATTTATTGGGGCCACAAATCACTCAGTTTGACATAAGGGGTATAATATCCCTCCTTTGCAGACATCGAGAAAAGCTACACGTACCTTGGAATCCCACAGGTAAATGGGACCCATGAAGAGGCTGCTAGGAAAGCCACAACAATGAAATAACTACAGAAAATAGGGCCTGAGGGGTCAGCTATCCCTGCAGATACCCTGCTGGGATAATAAGTTGCCCAAAGGAGGAGACAGAAGCCACTGACATAAAGCCAAGGAAATGCTTTACCATGGTGGGGTTTCACTCCAAGTCCAAGTCCAGCACCCTGAGACTGTATGCTAAACAGCAGGAAGGTGGCCAGCGACTAGTAAATATGTGAGAACCACTGTCCAGGATGAAACACAAAAGATGCATGAGAACACCAGGGAGATGACCACAACTGATCGTGTGTTTAGTGAATATCTCAGGCGGCAGAAACCGGAGAAAGAAAAGGAGCAAGAAGAGGAACCTTCATGGAAGGTTACTTCCATCTATCCATCTGAAATGAATTCATCATATACAGGCTTTTTCTGAGTGGCATTGCCAAAAGATAAAATATGATCCAGTAGAGCTGGGCGATATGACCCAAAATCCATATCTCGATATTTTTTAGCTGGATGGCGATATAAGATATATATCTCGATATTTTTTTAAAGCCATAAAGTAAGAACAAAAAGAGAGTTCTTAGTCAAAGCTGTGTCCCAGATGTCACACAGGCACTTTTATTAACATACAGCATAGATGTACATGAAAAAAAACTACTCAAAAATAAATTATGAGCATTTATTAAATAATGATGCTCTATAAATAAAAGAAAACTATGTTGTTTGTGCATAACAAAGAGCTCACAATTGTGCAGTCAAAATGTAAACTAAAAGACACCGAGCATAATAACAAAGACAGATTTCACAGCTGCTCTGTTCCCAACTTCTACTGCGTGACTGACAGCCTGGAGTTTGAAATCCGCTTCGTAACCATGTCTCTGAACAGGAGCCATTTATGGTCCTTATACACACACAATACGGTAATATTACGTTGAAGCACAGTACGTATCACTCCGCGAGGCTCCTCGGTAGCCGTAATGCTCCGACAATCCATCAAGCGGTGCAGCTCCGTAGCTTACCAAAGTCGAACTAAAACATTTTTTGACAGATTGCTGAGCGCTGTGTATCACATAAAATCGGTTCGCGGTCATCAAGCACGACCAGAATTCATACAAAAGGCGCGCAGTCAACTTTTGAGAAAAAGAAAGGATTTCAGGCCGTGCATGGCGTTAGCGTGGTTAGCTCGTTAGCGTGGTTAGCTCGTTAACACGTTGACACAGTCCAGCCCCAAGGCACGGGGCGACGCGCAGGGCAACTCATTAACGGAGATTTGCCGTGTCCATCTTGTCGCTGCCTGCAGGTGAAGCGATGGGGGAGGAGGGGGACTTGTGTTCAGTGAAGGAGAGGCGAGGTCGAGTAACGTTGCGTAAAGACAAAAGTGGACGAAAGAGAGGCAAACTTGCAGCTCCGCAACTATAATTATAACGTAACATAGACTATATCGATATAAAGGATATTGTCACATCTTATATCTCGTATAAAAATATATCGATATTTTTTTAAAAATCGATATATCGCCCAGCTCTATGATCCAGATAGCTTTCACAACTCTTATCATTACTCTTACGGTGTGTTCACACCGAACGCGATAGACGCAAACAAAAACGTGCCAGACGCCCCTAATTTGACGAGTCCACATTCGCACCTTGACGCGTGTCCAATGCAAATCAATCGCATGTCAAAATATGCAATTTTGACGCGCGTGAACCGGAAATGTGGGAGGAATGTGGGAGGAAGTTGTGCCAGACGGTATCTTTGCAAGATGGCAGCTGTCGAGCTAGTGTTTGAAGAGAGAGTCTCCCTTCTCTATTTACTGTGGAGAGCAGAGCAGCGGCTAAAAGGACATCCTCGCCGTACCTGGGTCCATCAGGTCCTCAAAAGGCATGAGCAGTTTGGTGAGTTTCACCATTTGCTCCAGGAGCTGTGCCTGGATGATGGCCGGTTTTAGCGGTACCACCGTCTTTCCCTTGCCCAGTTTGAGGACCTGCTGTCCCGCGTTGGTCCAAGCATCGCCCACCTAGACACCAACTACAGGCGCTCAATCCCACCTGCAGAGCGCCTGTCCATCTGCATGCGGTTAGTAAAAGTGCTTAATACGGTAGTCGTTTATTGATACCTGTGCTAATATATGCTAAACTATCGTTTATACACTGCTAACATGGCTGTGGTATTCTAACAGTGAATGCTGTCAGTGTTTACTGATAGCAAACTGTGGTATGGAGATGACTGTTTATTATATTTGTAATTATACTCAAAAAGTCTCATCAAGTCCTGATTTAATTCGATTTATGCTGTTATCAGTGTTTGCAATGATAGCATGGCTGTGGTGTCTATCAATGTATGCTCTCGGTGTTTGCTGATATCAAACTGTGGTATGAGGGCCACTGTGGGTTAATCTTTGTAGTGATACTCACTCCTTTTTTTTTTTTATTTAGACCTGGTTTAATTCTGGTATAGTTGAATATTTGTATATAATCCCCACAGCTGTCAGGCTGGTGACCCCTGTTATAGAGTCTTTCTTAAAACTGAGAGCTAGATAAAATTGTGAACAGTTTGGGTCATCTTTAGTTATATGGTTCTATCTAGCATATTCTATCTTGATAAGCTATGTCTTATCACAGGTTAATTTTTCAAAATATTAACAGTGATTTAAGCAAGGAAAGGGCTACATGTCAACATACAACTCTTTATTTCTATTAATGTCTTACTTCATTCCTACCTGATTGAGATGTCTAGGAATTATGAGTGATTGGCTCACTGTAGGGGTAAAAGTTGGTACCAATCAAATTGTGATATGGTAAAGTTAAAACAAAACACAACTGACTGTTTTATATTATATTTAATATATATCATGTAATTATCCTTATAATTACAAAATGTTTTATGTAAGATTTATGTTTTGTAATTTAAATCTGACATCACAAAAGTATTTTGGAATTTGAATAATGTATTTTGTAACTGCAGTACACATAATACTAATTTTGAACAATTTTGTCCAGGTTCCTTGCCACTGGGGGCTCCTTCAGGACCATCGCGTTCAGTTTCAGAGTCAGTGTGTCTACGGTGTGCCAGATCACCCCCCAGATAGCGACGGCCATCTGGTACTGCCTAGTGGACGACTTCATGGCTGTGTCTTCACCTGGAGACTGGCGGTCCATCTCAGAGGGATTCCAGGAACGCTGGAACTTCCCTTTCTGCTGTGGAGTTCTGGATGGGAAGCACGTCCAGACAAAGGCCCCCCATATATCACATAGGAGACACACACATTGATATACACTAAATATTTATTTCATTTCTTTTTTTGTGGTCCCCAAATTTATGCACCTGCTTGATTTTGTTTAAACAATTATTGCACACTTTTTGTAAATCCAGTAAACTTCTTTTCACTTCTCAAATATCACTGTGTGAGTATCACTACAAAGATTAACCCACAGTGGTCCTCATACCACATAAGACACCACAGCCATGCTATCATTGCAAACACTGATAACAGAATAAATCGAATTAAATTGGGACTTGATGAAACCTTTGGAGCATCACACCACAGTTTGCTATCAGTAAACAACGACGGCATTCACTGACAGCATAGCACATCCATGTTAGCAGTGTATAAACAGATAGCTTAGCATATATTATTACAGGTATCAATAAAGGACTACCGTATTAAACACTTTTACTAACCGCAGGCAGATGGACAGGCGCTCTGCAGGTGGGATTGAGCCCCTGTAGTTGGTGTCTTGGCGGGCGATGCTGATACCGACGCGGGACAGCAGGTCCTCAAACTGAGCGAGTGAAAGACGGTGGTACCGCTGAAAGCGGCCGTCATCCAGGCACAGCTCCTGGAGCAACTGGTGAAACTCACCAAACTGCTCACGCCTCTGGAGGACCTGATGGACCCAGGTACGGCGAGAACTAGGGATGCAACGATACCAATTTTTTCAAACCGATCCGATACCGAAACTTGGATCTGAGTACTTGCCGATACCGAGTACAAAAACCGATACTTCTACCACACACAAGTTAAACTTAACCAGTAGTAAAGAAACGACCCCACAACTCTTTAACACAAACGAAACGTTTACTGAACGTAAGGGCAGAGACAAATACTGTACAACACATCCCTTTTTTAAACTCAAATGATATTCCAATTCCTTAACCAAATGAAATACACTGTATAAATGAAATAATTCCCTTTCAAATTATATTAAACAACCCAACTTATGTTATCACCTTTTGGTAAGTGACTCACTAATATACACTCCAAAACACGTTATATAAATCCACTAAACATACAATATTCACACATGGGCCCCACACACACTCACATTCACACTTGTTGCAGGCCTGTTTGCTGCTCACGCCGGACGATGGAGAAAAATCCTCTTCTCCCCAGTAAGAGCACAAAAGTCTGACTTACAGTTCCGTTGCTCGGTAGGTCGCCGTTCACCAGTCCCACACTAAATCCACTCCCTGCGGACCCGATGCTGTCTCTGCTACAGTGCGTTAGCCAGTCACTGTCCAGCTCTCCGACAGTCCTGCCTCCGTGTCGCAGCCAAGCAGTCCGGGCTAGCCTTTAGCCTCGGCGGTCATGGCTGGAAACACAGTTTTCCACGGACGGTGGTGCGACCGTTGAAACAAAAAGTCACTTCACCCACACTCTGTTGCGAAGCTCTCACACGGTTAGCTTTCTAGTCACACACTCTTTTGTGCAAGTTAACCTCAGTAAAACTAGCCGAGTCTCTCACTTTGGTTCAGCTAACCTCGTGCATCTCTCCATGCCGTTCTCTTCTGTGAACTGTAAACACCTTATGTGGCGTTCAAGTCCATGGGAATTATGAGTATCTACTACCAAATTCCCATCCGGGCTACATTAGTATCGGTTCATGGTATCGGTTGACTTTTATGAGTACGAGTACGCACACATTTTACAGTATCGGCACCGACACCCGATACCAGTATCGGGATCGGTGCATCCCTAGCGAAAACGTCCTTTACGCCGCTGCTCTGCTCTCCACCGTAAATAGAGAAGGGAGACTCTCTCTTCAAGTGCTAGAGCGACAGCTGCCATCTTGCAAAGATACCGTCTGGCACAACTTCCTCCCACATTCCTCCCACATTTCCGGTTCACGCGCATTAAAATTGCATATTTTGACGCGTGATTGATTCGCATTGGACACACGTTGAGGTGCGAATGTGCACGCTTCAAATTAGGGGCGTCTGGCGCGTTTTTGTTCACGTCTATCGCGTTCGGTGTGAACACACCGTTACTCATAGCTCTTAAAGCTAAGTTTGTGCCATTACTTTAACAGCCAGTTACAGTACGGTTTGGAGGATATGTCAAGGCATACTGTCATTACCAAACACAGACAGGACACCATGTAAATGTTTATTGTTTTTATTTCCTCCTTTTATATTGTATTTTGTTTGGCTTAAGTATGACCACCAGCATGACATGAAAAAAACAAAACAATAAATAAAATTCATATCCATTTCAAACTGATTTTTTTTCTTGTTTTTATTCATTCATTTTTCCTTATGCATTTTATTATTTTATTATTTAGTCTTCATTATTTTCAGAAATTGATACTATTTTTCCTGCTACAAGAATTGCTACAGTTCCACATTTCACACAAGCCTTTAAAACGCTTAATTCTCTCGATAATTAAAATAAAAAAGAAAATATGAAGAAAGTTTGATATATATTGAGTAAATGTTGGTATGTATGCAGATTTTTTTTAATTTGTCTTATATTGATGCCTTTTTATTAAATCTCAGCTTCAGACAGACTCCAGACTCTTTTATCTAAATTTGGATTTCCTAAGCCCAATCAGGTCTTGAAAAAGGTGTTTTTTCTGAGCCTTTCTAATGCTTCAAAGGTGTTTCATGCCTTTTTATTTTGCTCTAATAGATAATATAGATGAGTCCAAATAGAAGATAGATGAATGTTGTTGTTGTTGTTAGAGCAGTATTACACAAATTGTTATCACAACAGCTGACGTTCCCAAGATTCAAGACAGGGAGACTTGACAGGTTGGACACTGCTGTACAGATGTTTTCAGACATGCAGCCCTTGACTGGAACTGAAGTGCTGATACCTGATGGCACTGTAGATACAAAGCATCATTTCAGAATTTAATCTTTGTAGAAATTACTTTTTGCCATTTTGCTAAATCAAGAAGAAAGTATTTAAAGATGCTTTAAGCAAAAACCCTCTACAGTAGGTAATCACAACATTAACCAGCAGGGTGTGTTTTACCAGTGAGTGTGTAAGGTGTTTTTGACACAGCAGTCTTGTTAAATTAGCTTCCTTATTTCATCAAGAGACTTAGCCTTTTTCCAGGCCAACAAACATGTTTTAATGGGTTGTATTGGCTCAGCACACGATCTTGTGGTACAAATTGGTATTCCATTAAAGTAAAAACACTTGAACAGAACACAGATATTTTTGGACATAAAATCACATGTTGTTTTTACACCCGCTAGTGAAAGCTTTATTTAAATTTCCAAGGTTTTCAACAATTTAAAACATATTTACAATAAATTCTTTAAAAAATCTGTTTCAAAATTCTCAAGATGTCCAGATAATGTTTTTCCCTTGTAGCCACTCTTCTAATCCATCTGTTCTATTTGTCATCTCCTGGGAACTTTTTTTTTTTTACTGATTTTAATTAGAATACAAGTTGACTCTTGCCTGTGTAATACCACTGCTGTGTTTTTATTCTAGTATTAGTGTCAGAAATTGACATTTGTCTTACCTCAGTGAGAGAATAATACCTTACACACCAAAATCTGCTCACTATTTCAAAAAAGTTTCTCACAAAATTCTTGTTCAGTGACAGCAAATTCAGCTGATAAAGCAACTGCTAAATATTTAAGGGATTTTTCAATTTTTTAACAAAAATA
Organism: Oreochromis grahami; assembly: GCA_029532605.1. Taxonomy (NCBI): domain Eukaryota; kingdom Metazoa; phylum Chordata; class Actinopteri; order Cichliformes; family Cichlidae; genus Oreochromis; species Oreochromis grahami. The sequence goes on along the minus strand of JAQSNX010005944.1, from coordinate 13,182 downwards.
TTTCAATGAGGCTAATTGTAAAAACATTGCTGAGAGGGAGTATGGTATAGATTATTTTAATTTTCATTAATTATAAAACTTTTTTTTCGTTGATGTTTCATTTTTCAAATTACAGAAATACAAAATTGTATGGAATATTTCAAGGAAGCAAAACAGGTTTGAAGAGAAGATTTGGTAAACTTACCAAATGCTTGAAAGCAGCGATTCTCTACTCCACTACACTTCACTGTAGAGTTACACTGAGTGGAGCCGGGGTCACATGAAAAACACTTCAGATTGTTCTCGCTCTGATCTGCAGGGACTGAAATAGAAAAGAAAGACAAAATCTTGCTCAAAAACAGAAAACATTACAGTGACTCAGATTTAACAGACCACATCAAGAAGATGGCAGGATTCCATCTGTTATTTAGCTTGTGTTTTCATTTCATATAGAAACTCTAACTGTACTTGCCAGGCAAAATATTTAAGTTGCAGTCGTCTTTGTTGCAGCATTCAACAGATGCAGCTGCACTCAAAATACCCAGGTTTGCTGAATATGTCTGAGAGCCTAAGACTGGACACGCGAAGTCTGGTGCACAACCCCTGATGATTTGTGGTACCTTAATTCCAGATGATGTCACTGCAGAATCAAAGTGGAGTTTGTTAACATTGATGTAACCTCCCAGTACATGTAAAAAAGTAAAAGATGGAATAAAGAAGAGACTACCTAGAATAGAAGCTGTCACGCAGGCCTTCTCTATAGTGCACATAACTGGGTTTGTAGTTAAACATGTCACATCTTTGCAGGTTAAACACTGAAGGGCTCCCGCTGTGAAGAAAAAAAGTGAAATTGTGATCACATTTTCATTCACATTCATGAGGATAGCTGGGTTTCACTTTATTGCTTGAAATGCTTTAACGGGTCTTATAATATACAACATACAATAATGGTGAGCAAACAAGACTCTTTACATAGTGTTTTCAAGCATGATTTGATGTTAGATCCAGTTAATAATTAGTCAGGTTAACATTTATATTCCCTTTTAAAAAATTTTACAAACCTTACATGTTTGAAATCTAAATTTAAGAACAAGATGATGTACCTGTGCTGCAGATTGCGCAGAAGAGAGTCAGGGAAAGAATCCGCTTCATCATAATGTGAAGATTTGTTTTCCCAGATAGTGACACTACACATAAATGTATCCATTTATATACTCTACAGAGACTGAAAAACAAAGACAGACATCAGTTTCCCATAAGCTCCTCCTTCAAAAAAGAAAAAAAGATTACAGATAAGACGATGAGGCAGTTTGCCCTACAGTGTTACTGCTACAGTAAGAGATATGACTGGAATTTAATTATTATTATTATCCAGAATGAAGATTAGTTAGTGGTTGTATTGATTAGTGGTTGTAATATTTGTATATTGTTATATGAAAAGTTCTTCAATGTTCTTGCCATTCAATAATTTATATTTAAATATGGATGGTTGTTCTATTTTTACATCTTAGGAAAAAAACAGATGATATTGTGTGATAATAAATGTTTTTCTCCAAAAATGAGTGCTGTAAAACCTCAAAATTGCACTTTCCCTGCTCTCTGAAACATCATTAAAGATAAATCATACATTTATTATTTATTTACTCAGAGAAAATTCATTTAATCAAAGAGGCTGTTTATACATGTTAAACGGATGTGTGATTAAAAATGTATTGTATTGTACAAAGGTGTTTCTACAAACATGACACATTAGAAGTCATAGTATGTAAAAGTTAGACACTTGCTTCAGCTGCTGAGACTATTTTTTACTTATCACTAGCACAAACATTTGCTTGCTCTTCTTCAGAAATCCTTCACATTGTCTTGTTCCAAATCCCACAAATACCTGCTTAGGCTCCAACCACAGCCTCACACCCAGAAAAATACAGCAGGTGTTTTAGAAACAGTTTCTTTGGAACGTCTTTGTTCCGGCATTTTGTCAGTTTTTGTCATTTTGTTAGTTTAAAGCTGGATAAACAACTTACATACATGCAACCTCCACAGTCACTCTTGTTGAAGTTTCACTAATGCTTGAGAGAGTCTTTGAAGTGGAAGAGACAGATTCACTGTGTTCATAAAACCAACTCCAACAATATTTTGAAACAGATTTGCAAAACATCATTTTTTAAGATAGTTATAGTCAAGAAATAATGCAAAGACTTTTTCATGTCATGGCTCATGTCCCCCAAAATAGTTTAGATTATGCCACAAATGTGATTTCACAACATGTTATTTGCACATGTGTATGGCCTGTAAATGGTAAATGGCCTGTATTTGTATAGCGCTTTACTAGTCCCTAAGGATCCCAAAGCGCTTTACACATATATATATTGCATGTATATAACCCTCTCTGTTGTTTGGCATCAAAATTGCTGCTTTGCCACTCTCTAAACAACGGTAAATACAGCTTTTAATTTGATGTAGCCCCTGACCTGAATGTTTCTGTTAAGTGAAAACTGCAACCACCTTCCACTAATTTTCCAGCTCAGTGGTGGTAATAACAAGTAGCTGTGCATTATATTCCACTGAATTATTGCTTTGCTATTTTTGTTAGTTGGTTGGTTAGGTATTTAAAACTCATGACCACAGCAAAAGTAGAAATTCAGAACCAGGTATTTAGTTCAATTCAATTTTATTAATATAGCACTGAATAACAGCAACGGTTACCTTAAGTTTGGTTATATTGCATGCTAAAGACCCTACAATACACGTTTAAGATACCACCTCTCCATTCCTTTAGTTATATACTGTGGCATGCAGAGGAATCTCAGCAAAGAAGCTCACGGAGATTGCAGTTCAACCCCAAACTGGTAGGGGGAGCTCTTTATTAAAAACACTTGCTGAAGCCACAATGTGCCTCAAGGTTCAACAACAGCATAACAGAAGTCACTCATGGTACAGCACTCTCTCTACAAAACAACAACTGTCAGTGACTCTGCTCCACAGCGTAAACACAACATTAAAGATAACAGTTAAAAGTAATGTAACCATAAACAATAAAACAAGAACATTAAACAGCAGCACATTTCCCAAGGCATGATGGGAGAGAACAGCCGCTCCCCCAACACGCCACACAGCCCCCACCTGAGTGGTTAGCTGTCCCCAGCAACCGGCATGTCCAAAGCAAAGTCTCTGAGGTGTTGGGGAAGGCGACGGTGTCGTTGAGGACGTTCCGTGGGTCCCCCAGCCACCTCTGAGGCCAGGTTGGGGGCCTGCGGTTAAAGCTGGGGCCCTGACTCCTCCCTGGGTGGACTCTAGGGCTGATAGGGTGCCAGGCGATCACGATGGAGTACGACCACCCTGTTCCGTTTGACCAGCCGCACCCTGTAGACCACGTCGGACAGCCTCTCGAGAACAGTGCAGGGTCCAACCCACTGGCTCATCAGTTTGGGGGAAAGCCCTTTCTTCCTCTCCGGGCTGTAGACCCACACATGCTGACCTGGCAAGAGTCCTTCACCCTTGCAGCGGGTATCATAAGCTCGCTTCTGCCGGGAGCCTGCATCTCGGAGAGCCTGCCTGGTCAACTGGTGCACCTCACGTAGCCGGGCGAGGAGGTTGTGGAGGTAGCCCAACCCGGGGTCCCCGCACACTTCTTGCTCGGGGGGGGGAAACACCAAGTCCACTGGGGTACGAAGCTCATGACCGAACATCAAGGCCACTGGAGTGCACTTAGTAGATTCCTGGACTGCAGAACGGTAGGCCATTAGGACCAGGGGAAGGTGTTGATCCCAGTCACGCTGCTGGCGGGAGGTCAGGATAGCAAGCTGGGTGGCCAGGGTGTGGTTGAAGCGTTCCACCAACTCGTCACTTTGGGGGTGCAGTGGCGTCGTCCGGGTCTTCCTGATACCCAGCCGCTGACAGACCTCCTTAAACACCGCAGCCTCAAAATTCCGGCCCTGGTCGCTGTGCAGTTCCTCTGGTACCCAGAACCGGCAGAACATCTCGTTGACCAGACGCTCAGCGGTGGTAACAGCACTTTGGTCAGGGACTGCATAGACCTCAGGCCACTTAGTGAAGTAGCCCATGGCGACCAGGACATAGCGGTTCCCCTGGTCTGTGGTGGGGAAGGGTCCCAGGATGTCCACACCAACCCGCTCCATGGGAGCCCCCACCTGATACTGCTGCAAGGGGGCATGAGAACGTTGGGAAGGCCCTTTCTGAGCCGTGCAGGCATCGCACCGATGGACATGGAGCTCTACGTCCTGGCGACACCCGGGCCAGTAGAACCGAGACCGAAGTCGCCGCAGAGTCTTGGTGACTCCAAAGTGTCCTGCCCCCACCGCCCCATGGACCAGCTGGAGGACCCTGGACCGCAACTGTTGAGGTACCAAGAGCTGGAAGACCTCACGGTGACCCCCGGGAGCCTGCCTCCCCCGGTCCCGTTTCCGGCTTGTGAGTTGGCCCAGTGGGAGCACAGGGCCTGGCTGTGGCTCAGGTGGTAGAGGCAGATGGCCACTGACCGGAAGGTTGGTGGTTCGATCCTTGGCTTCCCCAGTCTGCATGTGTTGTCAGCTGTTGGGCAAGATACATGGCCTCTAGACCCTCCGTGCATTCCCTGAGTGTGAATGTGTGTGAATGTAGTTATAGTTTGCACTTTGAACAGAAGTGCTTGCATGGCCGGGTGTGAATGGGTGAATGAGGCATGTTGTATGCAGCGCTTTGGTACTCCGGGAGAGGTCCTCCAAGCGTTGGCAGTACCTGCACTGTTTTTCCTCACAAGGGCGTCGGGAGAGGGCATCTGCATTGGTGTGGAGACGTCCCGCCCGGTGACGAACCTCAAAGTGGTAATCTTGCAACGTCTCCAACCACCGGGCTAGCTGTCCCTCCGGTTCTTTAAAGCTAAGCAGCCAAGTGAGGGACGCATGGTCTGTGCGCAGGAGGAACACCGTCAATCCGGGGCAACGGGTAGGAGTCCTTGCGAGTGATGCTGTTGAGTAGACGATAGTCGACACAAAACCGCCAGGTACCATCCTTTTTCCGAACCAGTACGGCTGGGCCGCCCAGGGGCTGTTTGAGGGTTCTATGATGCCTGCCTCTGCCATTTCCCTGACCTTCTGCTCTGCTGCGACACGCTTGGCAAGGGGAAGGCGACGAGGGCGGAGGCGGATGGGCCGTGCATCCCCAGTGTCAATGTCGTGTTGTACCAGGCTGGTTTGCATGCAGTCCTCATCCTTGGCTGCAAAGATGTCGGCAAACAAGTCGAGTATCTCCGCAGCTGCCGTTGTTGATCAGCCTGGAGACCCTCGCAGCTCCTCTGGTATAGGTCCTCGACAGCTAGCTTGGTCTCTGTGGACAGTTGCTGTACCGCTGGTGAAGGAGAGGCCCCTTCCACCGCCAGTGGTGACAGGTCCTCAGGCTTCCTGACGCTGGCTGAAAAAGTGGAGGCAGGCAGCGGGACCTCCTTGGTGGTGTGGAGCTTCACAGCCTCCGTGCCCAGGTAAAGGATTGCTCGGGACACGTTCACTGTGGCCTCCCATTTGGCTAACAGGTCTAGACCAATGATGCATCGGTCCTGGATGCTGGCTAGCCAGAATTGGTGGTCAACAGTGCGGTTAGCCACAGTCACCGGGAGGGATCTTTCCCCCTTAACCTTGGCACGCTCCCCTGTGACTGTGGTGATGTGGAGTTGAGTAGGTTGCCAACCCTGCGGTCTTGGGCCATCAGTACCAGGGAGGACTCCGGCCTGTACCAAGGAAAGCGTGGATCCAGTGTCTATCAGGGCTCTACAGGTGGTGCCGGCAAGGTCACAGTCCAGATACAGTCCTCGTGCCTGGCCGAGCCGGCCAACCCGCAAGTGTGATTTGGAGGGCAGAGTGGTTGCAGGGGGCAGTTCCTCCATTGTGCCACCCCGCCTTAGTTTAACGGCAGCTGGGGTGCCAGGCTTTTGTGGGCTTGGTGCTGGACAGTAGCGTGCGATGTGACCTGGTTCTCCGCACCGATGGCAGTTACCCCTGGATTGGCCTCCTGCTCGTCTATCCCTTCGCCGAGATCGCCAGGGTGGTATGTCGGTGGTTTGGCGGGCCTCCTCCTCCTGGTCGCTCCTCTCGTAGTCTGTTTGGCGCACTTGGTGACTTATGCCAGGGCTGCGTGCACCTGGGCTGAGCACATGCTCCACTCTTTCAGCCTCAGTTAGAGCTGCCGCCAGGGTTTCTGGTGCATGCAGACGGATGTGCTCTTGTAGTCGTTTTGGCTGGAGACCCCGGACAAAAGCCTGGAGAGCAAGCTCTTCTTGCGCTGCAGCATCAAAAGCAGGGTACCCTCTACGTGCATAAAGACGTAGGTCAGCAGCATAGGCACCCAGACTCTCCTCTTGTCTCCGTGGGCGGCTAGCAAGTTTATCTCGGGCATCATCCGCATGTGTACGGAGGCCAAACCTGCTCTGCATTGCTCTGGCAACAGCAGGCCAACTTAAACGTTCTTCTGGCTGAAGATCTGCGAGGATCTGCAGTGCCCTGCCTTCCAAGGCAAGGGCGACTTGGACAGCTGTCTCCTCTGTTGACCATCCATTTAGCTGAGCAGCCAGCTGTACCTGGATAAGGTAGATCTCTGGAGGTGCTTCCCCATTATAGCGTGGCAGCTTCATGCTCCTCCGGACAGGAGCCCCGGATGGCGGCTGCAGCTGTACTGGGTCCTGGAGACAGTTGGCCTTGCCCCCCTCGGCTGCCAGCAGTGAGGGTGTGCTGCTCCCCGGCACCACCATGAGCGGAGGCTGGCTGGCTGCTCGTGGTCCTGGAGCCTGCAGCATGCCTTGGCGGCTCCGACAGCTTCCCAGTGGGTGGGGCTGTGAGGTTCCATCTGGTAAGCCCCACAGATCTTCCACTGGCTGGCTTGCTGCTGCCCGGAGCTCCCCCTGCTTCTTCGGTCGGGCTCCATTCACCGCTTCCAGGCGAGTGATAAGCTCCTCAATCTTCCTCAGCTCCTCTTCCTCTTTCAGAATAGTGGCCATGCTCTTGGAATCCCACTTCTGACACCAATGTGGCATGCAGAGGAATCTCAACAAAGAAGCTCACGGAGATTGCAGTTCAACCCCAAACTGGTAACGGGAGCTCTTTATTAAAAACACTTGCTGAAGCCACAATGTGCCTCAAGGTTCAACAACAGCATAACAGAAGTCACTCATGGTACAGCACTCTCTCTACAAAACAACAACTGTCAGTGACTCTGCTCCACAGCGTAAACACAACATTAAAGATAACAGTTAAAAGTAATGTAACCATAAACAATAAAACAAGAACATTAAACAGCAGCACATTTCCCAAGGCATGATGGGAGAGAACAGCCGCTCCCCCAACACGCCACAATACTTTTAAATCCCACATCTACCCCGCTATATTTGACTTTTTGTGTGTTCTGTCTTTAATCATAGACTTGAAACACAGGTATCACTATTTAAATGTTTCACTAATGCAGCTGCATTCATAATCCTGAACATAAAACAGGAAATCTTTCGTAGTGTTGCATTTTACTAATCTCATTTAAATAACATATACTGTATGTAGGACAGTTCCTGGTTCAAATCAAACCTGAGACGTGAAAGGCCATACAGGACAAAAGAAAGAAAGGAGTTGTGAGACACAAGCTCTGTTGACTGCTGATATTTTGTTACTGAATCAAAAGTGCAAACAGAAGAAGACCTTGTGGTTCATGAGAAGGCCCTCAGCATGTTAAAATGCCTGCTGTACTGGATTCCAAAAACATATCCCACCCTATAATAACACAATGGATGTTTTGAAGACGATGTCTGGAAACTTGTTTGTTCTAGCATTTCAACACTTTTTATTTAGAGCCTGTTAAAATCTCCCAGTTCTTTTAATCTTTGGGCCGAAGGAAGGACAATACTCGGTGTATAAATGCTCAATCAACAATATTTTATTTCCATACAATTCAACACTTCAGAGCATAAAAACGTCCGGACGGGAGAGATGCCTGCAGAGGGTCACAGCATGTCTCAAAATGGTGACGGATTTCACAGCCTCTTATAGCTTCTTACAACCCCCACCTAGTCCTAAAAACTACATTTTCCCACGTTTTTCTAATTCTTAGCGAGACTGGCTCCTGACCTTGGCTCCCTGTTTTCTCTGCTCCAAACAAGGTGGGGGTATGGAATGTGATCTATCTTCCCTGTCCTAGACACAGAGTCTCCTGCATACAACCTTACTTTTATGACTTCAGCAGTAAAACATGTCAGAAAATAGTGTAAGACATTCACAGCAGATCAAGGATACAGAGTGATGCACGCTTATCTAATAAACTATAAAATTATTATATTCTTTTAACCCAAAAGTATAATTGGGACTAAACTACATACACAGCACACAATCTAAACTAAAGGATAATATAGGTCCCACAGCTGTTACCATAATTCAACTACCTTGACTATGGGCATAAAATAACATATGGTTTTACTAATGATCTCACAAGCCGGTTCAACAAGTTTCATACATATAAGTCAAGATCCAGTTACTTTCTGCTGTGGTTCTAATGATTTCAATTGTGCATTCAGGGAGCACTTGCAGTCCAACAACAGATAGGTCTTATATATAAACGATGAAGTACCGTATTTTCACGACCATAAGACGCACTGTACTAAAAGGCGCAGTCTCAGTTATGTGTGCCATTACTGTATTTAACACACACATAAGGCGCACTGGATTATAGGGCGCATACAAGTACCGTATGCGTATTTAAAAATAAAGCGGGAGCAAACCTGAGTTCGGTACCTTACTCACATTTCTATTACCGGTAATCGTCATCATCAACAACAACACACAAGCATACAAGTGTGCATATTTAAAAATAAAGCAGGAGCAAAACTGAGTTTGGTACTCACATTTTTATCATCAATCAAACCCATCGAAGTCCTCATCCTCTGTGTCTGAATTGAACAGCTGCGCTTAATCTCCATCAAACATTCCAGGTTCACTTTCTTCACTGTCACAGTCACTTTCCGTGCCGTGCGGCTCCTCGGAGATGATGCCGGCTTTTGCGAAAGCTCGAACAACAGTGCCAGCAGACATGTTAGCCCAAGCATCTACAATCCATTGGCAAATTGTGGCGTACCGGTAACTTGCCCGGCGCTGCCTTCCACTCTTGGTGAAACTGTGGTCTCCATCGGTCATCCATCGCTCCCAGGCCTTACCTTGAACGGGCGGTTCACACCGATGTCCAGCGGTTGGAGTTCCTTTGTCAGGCCTCCCGGAATGACAGCAAGCTCAGAGTTCATTTGTTTCACTAGTTTTTTCACATCGGCTGTGAGATGGGCACGCATAGAGTCACAGATTAAGAGCGATGGTGATGCGTGGAAAAAACCACCTGGTCTCCTTACATACACCTCCCTCAGCCACTCTTTCATCATTTCCTCATCCATCCAGCCCTTTTCATTTGCCTTAATGATGATTCCTGCTGGAAACCTCTCTTTAGGCAAAGCCTTTCGCTTAAAAATCACCATAGGCGGCAGTTTCTGTCCATTAGCATGGCAGCCAAGCACAACAGTAAAAGAAGACTTTTCATACCCCGTTGTGCGTATCGCTACCGTGCTGGTCCCCTTCTTCTCCACAGTGTGACTCACCGGGATGTCAAAAGTGAGTGGGACCTCATCCATGTTTGTGATGTGGCTGGGCTGGATGTTTTTGTCGCCGATGTGTTTGCTGCAGTAGGAGCGGAAGATGGCCAGCTTTTCCTTATAATCCGCTGGAAGTTGCTGCGCTACCGTAAGGATGGAAAAATGGCACCGTTTCATAAAACGAAAGCACCAAGACGGGCCTCCTTGGAAATGTTCAATGTTAATCTCTTCAGCTAGTGAAACTGCTTTTAGCCGAATGGTGACCGTCGAAACGCTTCTCCCGCTCGTTCTTTGCTCAATGATCCACCGCTCAAGTCTTTCCTCCAACTCGGGCCACCTCGCCTTATGTCCGCGGAAACTCAGCTGCGTTTTCTTGACCTGCCGGAGCTTGTTTTCTAGCTTCCTCCATTTGCGAACCATCGATTCGTTAATCTTAAATTCTCTTGCCGCTGCTCGATTTCCATGTTCCTCCTTGTAGCTAATGGCCTTCAGTTTAAACTGTGCTTCGTAAGCGTGTCTCTTTGCCATTTTCAGGGTTGTTAAAACAACGATGTCCTGCATAACACACATACCTGTTCTTTTATACAGGTATGTGCGATAAAGTCAACGCCCACACTTCACCCTTTAGCGTTCTCATGGTGTTCTCTACTACGTCCTCATTACAACACACAGGGCGCACTGCGCTATAGGGCGCGCCGCACTTTTTGAATAAAATCTAAGACTTTTAAGTGCGCCTTATGGTCGTGAAAATACGGTAATCATTTCCAAAAGTATTTTATGGAGAATGTTATCCAGGAGCTGTAACAGATGTACAGATAGAATAGAAATAATAGACGGATGCTTCATGTTTCATGTTGGATTGTGGCTCTGACATTCATTAATCCTCCACCTCCCTATTTCCATTGCTTGAAGAGAGATGATGCATTTTAAGGTCATCTTCCGGCGCCCCCCCGTGTGCGGCAGCCTGTTACAGCAGCTCTGCTCATTCTGAGTTTCTTTCTTTCTTATCTTTTCTTCTCGTAATTTTTTATAACTAACATATTAGTAATTAGACTCTGCAACCATGATCTACCGTTTTGTGCTAGTTCTGGTCGTTTTTATTTGTGTTTTTCTACTTTTTTCACCGGTGTCTGGGGATCCAGAGCAGGGATCCTTTGTTTACAGTAAGGATCAGCTGTTAGCCCTGCGTCCCCACAGCGGTACTGCCGCGGACAGACCCGACATTCCCAGCGAGCTGAGGAGGAAAAGACGGGGGTGTCGTGCTGGGAAGGAGGGCCGTCGCCCGAGAAGGAGACGTTATCGACCATCTCTTCCTTCTGTAATTATTGGAAATGTACGATCTTTGCCCAATAAGATGGATGAGCTCACGTCGCTAACCTGGTCACAGAGGGAGTACCGGCAATGTAGCAACATGATGCTAACGGAGTCGTGGCTAACACCGCTAACTCCGGACACGAGCGTGACACTACCGGGATTCCAGATGCTGCGAGCGGACAGGACGAGAGACAGTGGTAAGAGGAAAGGAGGGGGACTGACAGTGTTTGTGAATGACAGATGGTGTAACCCCGGGCACATCACTGTGAAAGAACAACTTTGTAGCAGAGACATTGAGCTGTTAGCCGTTAGCATGCGTCCGTACTACCTGCCCCGGGAATTCTCGCATGTTATCGCGATAACAGCGTATGTCCCCCCCCCCTCGGCCAACGCGGATGCAGCCTGTGACTCTCTCCACTCAGTGGTCAGCAGACTGCAAACACAATCTCCGAGAGCCCTCCTCATAATATCAGGGGACTTCAATCATGCCTCACTGGACTCCACACTGCCCACCTTCACCCAGTATGTGACCTGCCCAACCAGAGACAATAAAACACTGGACCTACTGTATGCCAATGCAGAAGAGGCATACAGTTCATCACCTCTCCCTCCCCTGGGCAGATCTGATCATAACCTGGTGCACCTTGTCCCTTTTTTTTTTTTTTTTATATGATCTATGTTTATTTATGCATATATGCAAAACAAATAATACAAAGACAGGAAATACAAATACAAGATCTTTGATTTGGCACAGACATCCATATTCCAGATAACTTGTTAGTACCATTTTTTTTTTTTTTTTTTTAATTGGGGGGGAGAAAGAAAGAGGGAAAGAAAAACAGCGGGGAAGAGGGACGGGGAAAAAGGGCAAAAAACCAAAAACCAACAGAATAAGCAGACAAAAAAAATACATATATCGATCACCTGGATCACCTGTTGAGAAAGAAAGAGAAAGCAAGCAGAAGAAAACGAGAGTAATAAACAACATCACAATGATCTATGGGAATATGACAGTAAATACTAAATGTTAGACATTATTGTGCAGCGTAAGATCGACAGCGCACAGTGTGCTTTGAGGTAAGAGCCAAAAAGGGTGTAGTTTGTGTGTGATCACCCGTGTGTACACCTGTGAGCATGAACGCTTGTTTTTAAAAGGTTCCTTCATGTAATGATCTGCTAGAGGGTGTGGGGGGGCCACTGCCCCGTCCTCCAGAGCATGACGCAGGTATGGAGGAGATCAAAACTCCAGACGTCCAGAGGCCCCCAGAACACAAGAGACCAAGGAAGACCAACAGAGGGGCAGCCGCGCCACTATCCCAGAAAGAGCTGAGGAGAGTCCCAGATGAGGGGTCACTCAGCAGCCGCGGAGCAGAAGCCAGGGGGGTTGCAGTGACATGCCCGTGAGCTCCGCCGGCAGCCAGCTGTGCCTGAGTGACCGAGCCCCGGGCCGAGAGGCCGAGGGCACCCTGCCTCCGAAGTGGCCCGAGCGAGCCCCAGGCTCCAGGCCCCGATAAGCAGCCGCCAAGGAGTGAGCCGGTGTGTACCTGGGCGCCACCCCGGACACAAAGAACCACCAATGCACCGATGTCTGAGGGCGTCCACCACCGGCAGGGGAAGTGGTGGGGGAGATAGGCCTCCAAACCTTGGAGGGCCTGAGATGTCCCCAGAGAGGTGGCGTCTGATACCCAACCTGACATATAGACACAGACATACAGGCACACACAAATACAAACATCCATTCCCACCCTCATGCTCTCATAGGCAATTATTCCACACTCAACCAACGTGGAGACAGACATAAAGAGACGCACACACAATCACTCTCCCCAAGCGTACTCTAAGAACCGGGTCTGGGTACCCTTGCCCCTGGAGGGGGAAGCTGCACCCAGACCCAGGTGGTGTTACCCTTTTCCCTGCGGTGGGGAGAAGCAGGCCGCCCCGACTCCACAGCAGCAGGGAGGCCCCACATTCCAGACCCCAGTCGGACGGCCAACTCCTCCTCCTAGCCCCCCCACTCCAGCAGGCCGCAGAGAACGGGGGTGTGTGAAGACTCCAAACCTCCCTCCGCCCGCTCATATGTAGTGTTGATGTATGTGTGTTCTAAGGTGCATTTAAAACCCAGGAGGGCATGGAGCTACCTGCCAGAGCAGCAGGTAAGCGCATAGCCCCTCCTGCTAGCCCTCAATGTCTACGTGTATTTAAAATTGAGAGGTGGGCAACGACGCCAGGGGTGAGGTGTACACCCTGATGGTAATTTGGATTCTGTGTGGCGTGCCCACCCCCAAGAT
>JAQSNX010005943.1:0-29272 GCA_029532605.1 Oreochromis grahami | reverse complement strand
CATCTAATTATTGTCCACATGAACTGGACTGAATGTGATTGGTGTGAGTAGTTGGAGCTGTGACATCAATGGTGTCTCTGCCTCCTCTCTTAAACACAATTAGTCTCTTTAATTCTGACTGAAACTGAAGTAAACACAACTACACATCTTTGTATAGAAAGCTCACACAGTCACTTTCACTTTAGAATGAAAGAGTAAACTGAATGAATGTGTCGGCTTTATAATGTGCATGTTTCTCACAGAGGGGACAAAAGCCACACAGGTCAGGTTTCACAGAGATACAGGATGGAGCTGAATCCCAAACTAGTTCAAAGCTCTGACATCAAGTTATGAAGAGCAACATGTTTCCTTGCTCCTCTGTCCCCGGAGTGCAGTCTGTACCTCTATCCTGGAGGATCCTTGTGGCCTTTGGGACACACTCAGAATCCAGAATGACTCCACCTGAAATGAAGCTCAAAGGAAAAAACAAAACTGCAAATCCTTTCATGAGTCTGCAGTTGTTCAGTTTGGATTGAATTCATGATTTGTTTTTATAAAATCAAATGTAAAGATGATGCCTGCTAATGGGCGAGGACGTGCTGTCTAGTGCAGCATTACTGTAGCTGCCTACATGCCTGGAAGCTCAGTTTACTGTCTGCCTTTAATCCACAGGAATCAAACGATTCCAGGGAGATGCTGATTTACAGATGAACACAAAGCTGCGTCCAATCTGCTGACGCTGATGTAAAACCACGTCAGGTGGAGTTTCATGTGTGAGTTCAGTGTGTGGGCTGATTATGGTCTGTGGGCTGGCACGGCTTGGATGAGGAGGGAGGACATAGAAGACAATTAGAGAAGAACATGGGGGAGCGTCACGTTTAGTTCAAATAAACGGTTGAACATTGAGCAGCTGAACAATGAATCATTGATGTCACACATTTGTTACTGTGGTTGGAGCTGTTTGTTGCAGGCTAACAAATACTGCTGTTGTGAGTGTGTGTGTCCTCACTCATCAGGAGTGTGTGAAGCTTTCATGTGCATCCATCTGTTCCTGCATCAGTGTGTGTGTCCTCTATGAAAAGCTTGAGAGCTCCTCAGACCGTGCACACACACACATGAAGACCAGGCTGTGTCACAAAGTTTACACGTTTGATGCGACTGTGTGAAGAACACAACATGTGAAGCTTCAGCTTCTCTCTGTGTTTAAACACACTCACAGGCAGCCATGTGACTACCAAGCTTCAGCCAATCAGAACAAACTGGAGCAAAGTTCAACATGTTAGAAGTTAGTTTGTGCCCAGTGTGCATGTTTCATGAGTGCTGTGATAACTCTGTGTGTGCGTTTATTGAAATGGCTTTAAGATGCTTTGTGTCACTTTATTGGCAGCAGTGTTGTGACTGCACGAGCTGTGACTGAAAGGATCAGGCTGAAGGTACGAACGCCATCCGTGAGCTTCCTCTGAAGGGCGTCTGGGTGAGGCGTCCGACTGGGAGGAGACCCCGGGGCGGACCCAGGACACGTTGGAGAGATTCAGTCTGTCGACTCATCGGGGAACGCCTCAGCGTCCCAGAAGAGCCGGAGGACGTGGAAAGAGGTGTGAACGTGTGCGCTGAGACCGCCGCCCCCGTGAGCCCGACCGGGACGAGCAGGTGTATGAAGAGGGGCGGGGCTTAGTGAGGCTCTCTGAGTGGATATGATTGTCGTTTTACAGCCACAGCACCCTGAGCAGCCCCGATCTGACATCATCTCTGAAAATCAATCAATAATCAATCAGTCAGTTTGTTTGATTTTCACTGTGAACTTTGTTTCAAAGATGGAGGCCACGCTGCTCTCAGAGGACTGTGTGTGGTTGTGGTAAACGTGTGAGCTGCTGCTGCTTCTTCCTCACATGTTTGACATGTTTCCACCTTTTTCACAGATGTAAACGGCTCCAAAAGGCTCGAGTGGTTCTGGATTTGACAGCACGAGGACTTTATGTCTGCTTCCAAACAGAAATGAATGGTGGCAGCAGGATTTCTGTCTCTACTTGGAGTTTGATTTTGGCTGTTTGCTTTGTGTTATGGTTTCTTTCAGTCCATGTCACAGATCCAGACACTGCACATCCCGCTGACTTCACTGAGCTACATGAGTTTGCTTATTTTACTTTTGTTATAGAACATTTTTGCTCAGCTATCATATCTGGCCTCCTCCCTTTGGTCCTTCCCATGAGCTGTCAGATATCAGGATGTTTCTATAAAACCAGTTCCTGTAGAAATGACATCATCACTGTGGGAATATTGTCAAATCTTCCAGCACGACTGGATTCACAGAGGAACACGAGGAGGAACTTTGTTTGCTGTGAACTCACCAGAACAGCAAACTGATGACATCCATGAGCTGCTGTAATCCTGAGAGCTGATTTCAAAAAGCGTGAAATGTCCCGACGCTCAGACCTGACGGGTCTGTGGACTGTTTGAAGGAAGCGTGGACTGTGATGTTCTCCTCACTGAAGCAGATTCAAACTCATATGGACACAGAACACAACCATGATGTCAGCGTGACCCAGGTCTCACTGCTGAGTGACATTTCCTACTGTTTAATGGTTCAATTCAATTCAATTCAGTTTTATTTATATAGCGCCAAATCACAACAAAAGTCGCCTCAAGGCGCTTTATATTGTACAGTAGATAGCACAATAATAAATACAGAGAAAAACCCAACAATCATATGACCCCCTATGAGCAAGCACTTTGGCAACAGTGGGAAGGAAAAACTCCCTTTTAACAGGAAGAAACCTCCGGCAGAACCAGGCTCAGGGAGGGGCGGCCATCTGCTGCGACCGGTTGGGGTGAAAGAAGGAAAACAGGATAAAGACATGCTGTGGAAGAGAGACAGAGATTAATAACAGATATGAGTCGATGCAGAGAGGTCTATTAGCACATAGTGAGTGAGAAAGGTGACTGGAAGGGAAAAACTCAATGCATCATGGGAATCCCCGGCAGCCTACGTCTATTGCAGCAGAACTAAGGGAGGATTCAGGGTCACCTGGTCCAGCCCTAACTATATGCTTTAGCAAAAAGGAAAGTTTTAAGCCTAATCTTGAAAGTAGAGATAGTGTCTGTCTCCCGAATCCAAACTGGAAGTTGGTTCCACAGAAGAGGGGCCTGAAAACTGAAGGCTCTGCCTCCCATTCTACTTTTAAATACTCTAGGAACAACAAGTAGGCCTGCAGAGCGAGAGCAAAGTGCTCTAATAGGGTGATATGGTACTACAAGGTCATTAAGATAAGATGGGGCCTGATTATTTAAGACCTTGTATGTGAGGAGCAGGATTTTGAATTCATGGTCAGTGAACACGCCGCGGTGATGTTGATGTGGGCGTGGCAGCCACACACTGCAGCTGTGGATTTTCCTCTGTGTGCTGGAACTTTGTTTCAAAGTAGTTATGATGAGTTTATAAAAATGTGTGTGAGTGAAACTGATGAGTGTAATGTGCTGTCAGAGTGAGGAGTCACTTTGAAGCTGTGTCCAGGAGTTATTGTGATCACACAAACTCCTCTGGTGAGTTGGTCTGATGCACATTCATGGTTAGTGCTGCCCTGTTATACCTCAGTAACACAACTGCTGTGATGTTCACTGTCAGCCCATCCTGTAACGTATGAGTGAGATTATTAGTAGATTATTAGCTCTCTGCCAGCAGATTAGAGGCTAAGCAGGCCTGAGCACTACAGCTGGCTGTGAGTACAGATGTGTAACAGCTGCATGAACACTTAAACATCATCAGATATTTGAAACCAACCATTTCTGCCACAACAGAAAAATACATTTTCTTTGCTGGATTTGATTTGTTTCTAAATCTGTGTCAGCTCCAGATATCAGTGATCGGTCTCATTGATTACTGATAATCGTCCACATCAGTCGTCTTTATTTTTAAGGCTGCTGATATTATGATAAAGAAGCTCAAAGACTTACTGACACACAGAGGCAGCTGTCACAGCTGTTTGAAAACCTGAGTTTGTGGAAGAACTTTGCAGAAACAAAAACACAGCTCAGTCTTGGATTCAGATTTTGACTTCAAAGCGACACTTTCACCGGGAAGTTGAAATGAGACGTGTTTAATAAACTGGCACATTTCTTGCTCCCGTTTTTACAAAGCTCTCATTTTGGTGACGTCATCAAAGAAAACACACCTTTCACTTCCCCCTGATGGTTTTTGGGCTCTGACTATTTCCTGGATCCTTTTGTTGCACACTTGGATTAAAATGAATCAAAACCAGTGTGGCTTTGTGAGTTCGCCTTTACTGTATCTGCAAACATATATGTAGACATAGCACAACGTTACACACTTTTGCAGTCTCACACAACTCTTATAGGCGCACTGCCTTATAGTTAGTCTTTAAACTCAAATCTCTAATATTTCTTACAGTACAACAATGAAATAAACATAAACAAAAGATAGTGTGATCCACCAGTCTATATCTGCTGTGATTACAGCTTGGTGCAGGTATAAATCCACAAAAGCGCCACGAGGTTTCCGTACAAACTAATGAATTATCTCTAGCTGCTAATCGTTAGCGCCACGGCTAATTCACATCGCTACCAATAACTTATATACTAATGACACATAATGAGGATTAACGGCCAACTTTCCCACATTCTCTGCAACCCAGTGGACTCATCTGTAGACACATTTTAAGTTCTTTACCATCTTGTATCTGCTTACCTGCAAACATATATGTAGACATAGCACAACGTTACACACTTTTGCAATCTCACACAACTCTTATAGGCGCACTGCCTTATGGTTAGTGGCTGGGCTTATTTACTCCCGCTAGAGCTGCTCATTTTAGGGGATACTCCCTCTTGTGGTGTAACGGAGGAATAACTACCCTTCCTGCACTATGTCATTTTTGGAGACTGGGGCACACATTATTTTACAACAATCAAAGAAAATACATATTTGAACAATCAGACCATTTAACTAACTATAATAGTGTAACTAAAGATTATGGGGGGTGCCCTGTTTTGTCCACAATGTCTTTCTTGTCCTTACACTTTTCATGTTCTTAAAGTGGCCACGTTGTGTAACACGGATCCTTTCAGCTCCTTCTGGAGATGATTCCAGGAAAAAGATGGACAGATAAGAGGAGAGATTCAGAGAGGAACCAACCAATGTGAAAGTGAGAGACAGACGGAGACAGCAGGAAGGAAAGTGAAAGGTTTCCAGGATCAGACGAGTTCAGGTGGATTCATAAAGAGAGATCAGCAATAAAAGGAATGAAGTGTTTCCTCAGCTGGAGGCAGAACCAGCAGCTGGACTGTTTCCCCACAGCTGGACTCACAGGTGAGACACCTGCAGCTTTACTGACACCCAGTGGACGCAGCAGGAAACTGCAGCAGCTCAGACAGTAATTCAAGTGTTTATTCAGGGCTGCTGTGGCTCATTGAAAACTCTGAAATTCAAATAAACGAAGGTCTTCAAATGTCTCATATTTACACAGAATCATTAAAAGGAAGTTTTTTCAGACTGGAAGGAAAAATGAAGCCAAGAAGAAATTTTTCAGTTCCGTTTCACTCGCTCAGCGTCTCTCCTTTTATCACCGCTGGTCAGACACATTTATTTATTTGTAGATGCAGTTAAATCAAATCAAATCACTTTTATTGTCACATCACATGTGGAGGTACACTGGTACAGTACATGCGACTGAAATTCTTGTCTGCGAGCTTCAAAAGCAACAGAGGTGTGAAAAAATACAATACCATAAGAACAAGCAACATATAAGAATGGCTAAATCTGAGAGTTATATGAATAAATATATGTACAATATAAGAGTGTATGCATATTACTGAATGTGTATATGTATATCTAATTGTGTGTATATATGTGTGTGTGTGTGTGTGTGTGTATACATATTTAACAAATTAAATAGAGTAAACATTAAAATAAAATATATAAAATATACAGAGGTTGGTAGTTGGACATGTGCAAAACAGTGACATTTATATACAGTGTGGAGTGCATAATGTTGAAGTTCCAGTAGTGAGGGTGAGGTGTCTATGGCGTGTTCAGCAGTCTGATGGCCTGGTGGAAAAAGCTGTCTCTCAGTCTGCTGGTTCGGGACCGGATGCTGCAGAACCTCCTTCCTGATGGAAGTAGTCTGAACAGTTTATGGCTGGGGTGACTGGAGTCCTTGATGATCCTCCCCGCTTTCCTCAGGCACCGCTTCCTGTAGATGTCCTGGAGGGAGGGAAGCTCACCTCCAATTATCCGTTCAGAGCACTGCACTACTCTCTGGAGAGCTTTGCGGTTGTAAGCGGTGCTGTTGCCATACCAGGTGGTGATGCATCCAGTGAGGATGCTCTCAATGGCACAGTGACAGAAGGTCCTGAGGATGCGGGGGCTCATGCCGAATCTTTTCAGTCTCCTGAGAAAGAAGGAGACTGTTTTGTTTATGTGTCCTGACCACGTAAGATTCTCAGCCAGATGTACACCAAGGAAGCGGAAGCTGCTCACTCTCTCCACAGCAGCACCGTTGATGGTGATGGGGGTGTGTACTTCTCTGCACCTCCAGAAGTCCACTATCAACTTCTTTGTCTTTGCGACGTTAAGGGTGAGATGGTTGTCTTGACACCAGTGGGTCAGGGCGCTGACCTCCTCCCTGTAGGCCGTCTCATCACCGTTGGTGATAAGACCCACCACTGTAGTGTCGTCTGCAAACTTCACAATGATGTTGGAGTTGTTAGTGGCCGTGCAGTCATAGGTGTAGAGTGAGTACAGGAGAGGGCTCAGTACACACCCCTGTGGAGCACCAGTGTTCATTGTGACAGGGGATGAGGTGATGCTGCCCAGTCTGACCACTTGGTATCAAGTGCTGTTTTTCCCTCTAAAGTCTGTGATTGTGTTTAGTCCCTGCCACATACTCCGAGGGTGGTCAAACTGTTGCTCCACCCTGTCCCTGTACTCACGTTTGGCTGCTTTGATCGTCTTCCGGAGTTGGTAATGTGCATGTTTGTAGTCCGATGTGTTAGCGGCTGACACGCTGATGATGCTCAGTAGATCTGATCTTTGTATCTGGATTTATTTGACAGGGACAGTGTTCATGTTCATGGACATCAGGATAAAAACAGAAGATGGAAACCTGCCAGATTTGAGCTGAACTGCTCATTTCCATGTGTAGTCCCTGGGCAGGTCACATGACTCTATCCAACATACAAAGACACACAGACACACAAGAATGTGTGGAACATGGAGTAAGACCTCTGTCACAGTTCAGAGGATCTACGGCAGCAGAGACCTTCATGGACACTAAAAGTGTCAAACACACAACAACAACATCACACTGACTCCACTCTGACATCACTAAATACAAAAGTAAGTAAAATTTATGTATATATTATTTCACAGATAATCACAAAGTGCTTTGCAACACAAGAAATTGAAATATAAAACAATGTAACAGTAAGTCTAAGGAGCTTGGAAAGAAAAGCGTCTGGACTTCTTTGAGTTGCTTGAAGACGTTTCACCTCTCATCCGAGAAGCTTCTTCAGTTCTAAGGGTCAATGGTGGAGAGTCCCAGATTTAAACTCAGTGGGAGTATCCCCCCAAAGAGGGACAAAGGACCCCCTGATGATCCTCTACCTAATCACATGTGCCGAGGTGTGAAAACGGGTGTGGGTCACAATCAGCCAGGGTTTTGGGTGAGCTCATTGTGAAACCTGGCCCCACCCTATCATGTGATTTCCTGAGGTCAGATGGCCCAGGATGTGAGTGGGCGTTAAGGCGTCTGGGGAGGGAACTCAAAACTGGATTATAGATGGCAGACAGTTGGTGTCGTAAACCACCGCCTCTGTTCAAAGATGGTCGCTCACAGTGGACATAGATGGCCTCTTTCACTCCTCTTTCAAACCATCTGTCCTCTCTGTCCAATATGTGAACATTGGCATCCTTGAAAGAGTGACCTTTATCTTTAAGATGCAGGTGGACTGCTGAGTCTTGTCCTGTGGAGGTGGCTCTTCTATGTTGTGCCATGCGCTTGTGAAGTGGCTGTTTGGTCTCTCCAATGTAGAGGTCCGGGCATTCCTCACTGCACTGTACAGCATACACCACGTTGTTCAGTCTGTGTTTTGGAGTTTTGTCTTTCGGGTGAACCAGTTTGTGTCTGAGTGTGTTGCTGGGTCTGAAGTACACTGGGATGTCGTGCTTGGAGAAAACTCTCCTGAGTTTCTCTGATACACCGGCTACATAGGGGATGACAATGTTGTTGCGTCTGTCTTTCTTATCCTCCCTCGCTGGTGTCTGATCTTCTTTTCTGTGCCTCTTTGCTGACTTTATGAATGCCCAGTTAGGATAACCACATGTTTTCAGTGCTTCCTTTACATGTGTGTGTTCCTTCTTTTTCCCTTCAGGCTTAGAGGGAACATGTTCTGCCCGGTGGTGTAGGGTCCTAATTACTCCAAGTTTATGTTCCAGAGGGTGATGGGAGTCAAAGAGGAGGTACTGGTCCGTGTGTGTGGGCTTCCGGTAAACTTCAATGTTGAGGTTGCCATTTTCTTCAATGTGCACAGCGCAGTCCAGGAAAGGCAAACAGTTATCCTTAGTGTCTTCCCTGGTGAACTTTTATCCACGGCGTTAATGTGCGCAGTGTTTCCACTTCTTGTGTTTTGATTTTAAGTGTTGTCTACATATCTGTACCAGTGACTGGGTACTCTCCCTTCTCGGATGAGAGGTGAAACGTCTTCAAGCAACTTAAAGAAGTCCAGACGCTTTCTTTCCAAGCTCCTTAGACTACGATGACCTGGATGACTGAGAACCTTCACAGACAATGTAACAGTAAATAAAACAATAAAAGAAATTTAAAAAATATAAGAACAAATTAATCAAAAGTTTTTCTTTATAAAAATGTCTTCAGCTGTTTTTTTTATATGAATCACTGGAGTCTGTACAGCGTAGAGACAGTGGAAGAGAATTCCACAACCGTGGTGCCACTGCCTGAAAGGCCCGATTGTCACGAGTTTTAAAATGAGTGCATGGTACCACCAGCAGACTCTGACCTAATGACCTTAAAGCTCGGGAAAATGAATGTGGTTTCAGCAGATCAGATAAATATTGGGGACATTGACCACGTAGGGCCCTAAAGGTTAGAACGAAAATTTTGAAATGAAACCTAAAACTTACAGGCAACCAGTGAAGGGAGGCTAAAACTGGAGTAATATGAGATCTTCTCCTGGTGCCTGTTAAGAGACATGCTGCACTATTCTGCACAGTCTGAAGACAATTTAAGGCTGATTTGTTAAAACAAGTAAAAAGACCATTACACTAAAGAGGAAGAAATAAAAGCATTATTAATTATTAATAATCAAATAACACACAGATCAAACTGATTGATCAGCCATCAGAGGAGTCAGTTCAATGGAGCTGCTTCTGTTCCTGATGTCCCCTGTTTGATCCTGGACCTGAACTCTCCCTGCAGAGGAGACACAAGACAGTCAGACAGAGTCAAATAAACAGACAGTCAAACAAAAAACCAAACAAACCTTTGACTTTGAGCTGCACTCTTTTTGCTCTGATCCAGATGTTCTTACTGTAGACTCCACATTCATATTCTCCACTGTCTCTCTCTGTGGGGTATTTCAGGGTCAGACTGAGGTCTCCAGTTTTCAGCAGGTCTTCATTCATCTTTGTTCTGTCTCTGTAAACTTGGTGCTGTTCTTCAGGCTGGTCAGAGCCGTCCTTATACACATGGACCATGAGTGATATTTCAGGTTCATAGCGTACCCACCTCACTTTAGCATCTTTCGGCAGGTTTTGTGAAGTTTTGAAGGGCAGCTGGACAGACTCCGCCCCCTCCTTCACCTCCACCTGACAGACTGAGAGGACAACAAACACAACATGAGCTGTACAGAGTGTAATTGGTGAGAGCAGCATCATGTGACTTTTGTTCTGCACTAAGGCTGTGTTTCGATTCAAGGGCCGCATCCTTCGGAGGACCCGCCTTTGCGGTCTACGTGGGCTGGGTCCTCCTAAGATCGAGAAGGCTAGAAATGCTGTGAAAGGCTGTGAAATTGGTTTAATAAACTCAGCCATCTGCTCCTTGCACACCAAAATATAACAGGACATTGGCGTAAATTCTGGACCATCTCACACTTCTGTTTAATCAGTTTTCTGTTTGACGTTTATTCAGCTGTGTGAAAACTATAACTATAACTTTAAACTCAGCCAAACTGATTCGCTCAGGAAAAAATAAAACACTGGAAAAAAGCCAAACAATAAAATGTAAGTGATCTAAGTGACTTAAATATCATGTTTAACCTGAGTAGCGAAAGACCACGCAGGGGCTGAAAAACGATATGCCAGGAGTTCGTTGTTCTCGCCGGCTCTAGTGAACCTTCACCACCCGGTCCGTTTCCGCAAACATCAGAGCACTTTTGCAAATATGTGATATCTTGATAAACCAATATTTGAAGTTTTCACAGCTCCATTTTTGCCTGAAAATATGTTAAAAGTTTATATTGTGACTAAGAAAGAATAATATTTCAACCTCTTTAGCCAAACTCAAATGCCATTGCTGCATTTGTAAAATATTTTTCTATTATTATAGAATATTATAAATAATAAAGCTATTACTAAAGTACTGAAAAGAGTAATACGTGTAATATTACAAATAAGTAGCCACCTCCATTGTTGGAAAGTGGAATTGGCTGGGCCGCGCTATGAACTCTGGGATATGTTGGGCAATGAAGGATACACCCGACCCATCCTTCAAATCTGGGAAAATGAAGGATGCAGTTGTCGGTTGCGTTTGTCAGAGTCTTCAAATTTAAACAGCTTTCATCGCGTTGCTGTGACAGGATGAGTCTGATCCAAAGATACTAACCTACACAGACTACATTTTAGCTTTTAGCACTATGAGAAGTAGTTGTTTGCCGCATTTGGAGCAGCCTTCAAATTGGGACAGCCTTCGTCACCTGGCTGTGATGTAATCGGCCTTCAAGCAACCTCCGAAGGATGCGGCCTAGGAATTGGGACGCATCCTAAATGAAGTGATGAAGTGGCGCCTCCTTCAGGCAGAGAAACAGCTCATGGAGAGAAATAATTATTAGAGCAAAAACAAGAGTGGAGCTGCAAATAAGGCCGAGAGGAACGCTGCAGAAAACTGTTCATGTGTGAATTCATCACTTCATAGATTTATTTGAGCAGTAAAATCAGAGCTGCTTCTATTTCTAATATGACAGCTGTACATTAGAGCTGGAACACTTTAAATGTGAGCCATAAAAACATGATACTCTACAAGTGCATTCAGCTCTGACACTGTCACAGCATGAAGGAGACGTGGAAATCACTTTGTTACACAAATCAAAGTCAAATCAATTCTATTGATGGAATATTGTGTGATCAATAGACTGATCAGTTTCTAATCTGTCATCTATCAGCTGGAAATCCAGCAGTGTCAAACAGACTTGGCAGCAGATTAGGACCAAACACAAACACACTGAGACTTTTTCTTCATCAGCAGTTGCAGGTAAATTGCAGCAACAATGCGACTCAGACAGTTTCTCTATAACTGCAGGGCTTCCTGCGCTGCTGTTAGTCAGATACGGATCAACAGGTTGTGGATAGAAAGCAGATTCCTTCAGCAGAGGATCCATATCACACTTGAAGCATGTCGTCGGGAAACAATCAGTGAAAATGGGACACTTTGAGCCAATTTGAGCCTCAAACTCTGAACATAACCTGCTGCAGACCAGCTGATGTGTTCCACATCAGTTACCATGGTGAGGAATTTCACAATAAAGGAGGTGTATGCTCTGTCTTTTCCTGGCCCGACGCTCTGGGACATTTTAGACAAGTTTCCTGGCAGAATACGATCCCGTCCGGAGGCCGACACCATCCTTATCCACATGGGCACCAACCGGATTCCAAACAGCGCTCCCACTTCCTCAAACTGGACTTTGTGTGTCTTTGTGAGGCTGTGAAACAAGCCCACCGTAGTGTTTGTATCTGCGGCCCCACTCCCACCTGTGGCCGTGGGGTGTTTGGGCGGCTGCTCGGCCTCCACACCTGGCTCTCCTCTGTGTGTGACTCCCACAGCCTGGGCTTTAGAGACTTTCTGTTCTCTGAAACCTAAAAGAAGAATTCATGCGGCTACCATTTCGGCTCGAGCTGTGGTCTCAAAGCTGGAGCTGATCATAACAACTTTTTTCACCCTGATAACAGACAGTGTTTAGACCAGGGGTAGGCAACTCCAGGCCTTAGATGTGTCCATAATCCATTACAGCTGATTTAAAGGGCTAAATGATAAAACCTGCAGGACACCGGCACTAGAGGCCTGGAGTTGCCTACCCCTGGTTTAGACTGTTCCAAATGCCTTCAAATGCTTATCTCCAAGGCCGAAGTCAGACGGTGGGTCTAAGTCCCAGCGCTGGATTAATAGCGCTTGGCTGAATGGCTGTGGCTACTTCAGCTTACCTCTCACCCCCTGAATAGGTGTGTTCACTGCAGGTGTAAACATTGCATATGACAAATAAAGGATTGATTGATCTTGATAAGTAATGTTGTACTTTGTTTATTCCTAGTGACAGAAAAGCTGACTGGAGAAACGTTGTGGCATTTAGAAGTGATAATTAGTGATGGGTCCAGCAACACTGACGCACCGGCGCATGTATCAAGCTCACCTAGCGATGCCTGTATCGGTGCGTGCGTCGCTTTAAGAAAAAGTCACGTGATCGATACAGCTGCTGTATCGCTCATTACCAACGCACCAAACTGTGTTTAAAAGGTACCGCATCTGTCAACGGAATGAGTCGCCACCAACCCCCCCCCCACAAATTGACTCTCGCAAAGATAAATAAAAATACACATCTTTCCATAACAAAATGGAAATGTTTCTGCTGTGTGGGATCATTTTGATCTTTTAACTGCAAATAAGGTAATAGTTTGTCTGTCTTTGTTTCAGTGTAATCTATCAGAATAGGAAAAACAGCAATGTGACTTGCAGTGTAAATTATTTATTTCATTTTATGCAGGTTAAATGTTGCATCTGTTCTGCGGAGCTTTCTTACAAACAAAAGCACCTCCTCAGTGTTACAGAGGCATTACAGAGCCAAACATGAAAATGAGGAGACAAACACACCGAGAACGAACACAGGTCGGCCTATATTGACACTGAACAGCTTTATCAACACTTTTTTTTAATTTTTATTAATATGTGTTTTATTATTTTGAAATCAAGCATCTAGGAGACTGTTCTGGACCAGGCAGTCCTGAAGTTTATTATAAAGGACTGCCAACCCCTTGGTATTGTGGAGAGTGTCGGAGAGAAACATTCCAAGATTAGAGGATCCTTTAAGGTACTGGGGGAATAGGAAGACATCTTATCTGAACCTTTTCCACCTGGCTTTACAGTTTTTGTGTACCCCAGCTTCATCTGTGCCTGTGAGTTTTCCAAAGCTGGGGAAATGGTGTGAAAAAAACGCAATAGACTGAATGCAAAAACATTGGATAAACTTATTTTTCTGAATAGAAATTTATAATAAACTCTGAATCAATTACATTTAAATGGGTAATATTATATTCACAATACTTTCATTTTAATTTTTACTTTATGTCATTCACAATGTATTTTAAAGATGTCTACAATATTTGCAATGTAAAACATATAAAATGATTCCATGGACAGTACAATACCTTACAGTGTACAAGTATGACTAGGTCATTGAATCAGTGTCTGTTGTGAGTCTCAAGTAAGTTGCCTGCAATGATATTTAAGGTCCAGCAGGTGTCAGTATGGAGCAAAACAGCAACACAGTGTCGACACAGTATCGATACAGTTTGGGGAATGTGCTGAAACGCTTCATGAGGCCTCATCTACCCATCACTGGTGATAATGCCAGTGTCATGAAGGGGAAGCACAATTCTGTTGTCAGCAGAATTAAAGACATGCAGCCATCCCTAATTGACATCGGATGCATCTGTCATCAGGTCCAGCTGGCCTTTTGAACATATCCTCAGCAGCATATATGCTCACTTTGACATCAGGTAAGCATATTGATGTGCTGCATGTTACACTTGAACATAAGTTAAAAGAGAGCCTCTCTGTCACCATTTGACGGGTATTGGATATCATTTTTTGTTTTCCTGGCTTTTGATTAATTGCCAACTTCTTTCCTGATTTTATTTTATTTCTTTTTTTTTTTTTTTTTTTTTTTACCTTTCTCAACTTTAGTGACAAACGTGCTGAAATCTGTGTGTTTATCTGTGTAGAAACACATTAATCCATCATGTGTTTCTAGGCTGAAGGAGTGATGGTCCATAGGCTACACAAGGAGATGACCAGCCTGGTGAGAAGATTCATGGGAAGATTTCTCCCTGCCAGCCTTATTGCTGACGTCCCACTGAAGGACATCAAGTTCAAGAATGCCAGCCTACAGTTGCCAGACAAAGAACTCTTTTTTGGAGTAGCTGCACAAAGCCGCTTCGAGGACAACATGGATGAACTTTCCCCTTCTGTCCCAACGATGATCCAGTAAGCATTATGCTCATTTTCATTTGCAGTTATAGAGTTAGGGAAAAGTCTGCCGCAGCTGCGGTTGGACCTGGATAGCCTTGGGGAAGAATTAGTGGAGTACCAGGTGCTTGGCAGGAAAGCTCTTCCTCGGGAAGCAAGGACTGACAGGTTTTGGGCCATGCTAGGGAGAGATGGAAGATTCCAGACTCTGGTGCATTTGATGAAGGCACTATTGTGTGTGCCACACAGCAATGCATCATCAGGTGTTCAGGGTGTTCAGCATGGTTAGAAAGATAGTGACAGAGAATAGAACAATGATGGCCAACTCCACCCTTAACTCACTTCTTTCCTGCAAATTAAATTTCACAGGTGCTGCCCATACCTATGCTGCTTCAAGGGATGTGCTACTGGCTGCGAAGCATTGCACCTTGAAATACAACCATGTGTAGAGGAGTGCTGTTGTTATGTATATTCATCATCATCATCATTTATTTATATAGCACTTTAAAAACACACCTGGTAGACCAAAGTGCTGTACAATACTAATATGCACATAGTAATAAAAAATATAAGTATATTGTTATAGTTATGGGTATCCCCAGTTCTCTGTTTAGGTATATACCTGTTGTTGTATAGCAGTGGTGTGCCCATCTCATACATTTAATAAACAATTAAAAGTAAACTATAATAAATTGCGAGTAGCAATATAAAACTACTAACTCTTTTACCAAAAATGCAGAATGTGGCATACTACAGCCCAGGGCATGCTCCTGACGCAGAGAAAACTAATTCTGCCTGGGAGACCTACTTAGGCACTTGTGCAAGTAAAGCCAAACGCAAGATATGCTTTATCACATTTTCTAGTGTTTGGCTTGGAAGGAAGTTGGTTTGGAAACATATTTGTGTGCATTTGTGTCCATTATGCTAGCAGTGTCTAAGCGTTCTGGCGTTTTTAAAATTCATGCCAATTGCTCTTGCCCCCCCCAATTTGGGAACCTCTGTTTTAAAGGATGGTTCTATTAAACCATCACTACAGTAGTGGACAGCTGTCCAAGCCGAGGCTCAAACCGGCAACCTTCCGATTACAAGGCGAACTCCCAACTCTTGAGCCACGATCGCCCCTATATCTGTTAATTTGTCCCAGAGAGACTCCCCCCTTCCCTGTTCACTAATTTGACACACCTGAGAGGTGACAGCTGGCGGTGATTTAAAGAGAGTGCTCGGAGACTCAGAGGGCGCGGCATTGGTGCGGTTTGGTGTAGCAGTACGTGGCGAGGGCATCTGATAACTAGTGCTCGGAGAGGCAGAGGGAGCTGTGCTCGTGCTGAAGAAGTAGCTTGATGCCGGAGGACACTACGGTGGGGAAGTGGCAGTGGGACAGTGCCCTATCTCCTACAGCGAGACCACAGTGCTGGGATGACACAGAAAAGCAGCAGTCACAGATGAAGGGATTGGCACAAGAGCTAGTAAGGGAGATTAGAAGGCTCGCTCAGCCGGCTGTAGCTGCTCCACCGCCTGCACCTCAGTTTAGGAGAAGACCGCGACGACCAGATGCTAGCTGGGATGCCCAGGGTAGACCCATCTGTTGGAGGTGTAAACAAGCAGGGCATATAGCTAGGTTTTGCTGGACCTCCATGTCCTCTCAGCCAAGTTTAAACTACAGGGTTGGCCATTTATATGGATACACCGTAATAACATGGGAATGGTTGGTGACATTAAAGTCCTGTTTTTGACACATTAGTATATGTGAGGGAGCAAACTCCTCAAGATGGGTGGTGACCATGGTGGCCATTTAGAAGTCGGCCATCTTGGATACAACTTTTGTTTTTTCAATAGGAAGAGGGCCATGTGACACATCAAACTTATTGGTAATGTCACAAGAAAAACAATGGTGCGCTTGGTTTCAACGTACTTTATTCTTTTATGAGTTATTTACAAGTTTTTCTTTGTTCACAGCCATTGACATGTCAAAGAGGTTAACACATGAGGAGCGGATCAAAATCGTGTTGATATCTGGTGAATGCAGTAACCGGGTGATTGCAGCAGATTTCAATGCAAGACACCCTACGAGACCACCCATCTCCGATACTATAGTCAGCAAACTGCTTGCTAAGTTTCGTGAAACCTGTTCAGTGTTGGATTTGCCAAAATGTGGATGCAAGAAAACTGTCACTAATGAAGAAACATCAGTGGCTGTCCTAGCTTCATTCAGCAAGAGCCCAAGGCGTAGCACTAGCATGTCGCTGGAGAGTGGCATTAGTCGAACATCCCTTCGGCGGATATTAGCTACTCACAAATGGCACCCTTACAAACTCCAGCTACTGCAGCATCTCAACGTGGATGACCCAGATCGGCGCCCAGAATTTGCAGAATGGGCAAAACAAAAATTGGAACAGGACCCTCAGTTCACGCAGAAGATTTTGTTCAGTGATGAGTAGGGATGGGTACCGGTGTCCGGTGCCATGGCACCGGTCCTGACATAAATGGTAGTAACCAGACCGAAAAGCAGCGCACATTTCGGTGCTTTTTTTTCCCTGAGTCAATTCTAGCCAATCATTTTACATTTCCGAGGATAGTAGGCGGGGCCAGGTACGTACGTTCTTTTAGAGCAGAGCTACAGATTAAAAATGCCCAAGGCGAAGCGATCAAAAGTCTGGCTGTACTTCACAGCAAAAGATGCAAACTCAGCAGCCTGCAACAAGTACTTTAAGCTGATACTGTGATACTGTCAAAGGAGGTAACACCTCAAATGTGATAAAACACCTGGCGACGCATAGCGTTTTTTTTAAAGCCGAGAAATGCGCCGTGTTTGATTGCTTGCTGCGAGACCTGACACCGAGCACATCTACTGCGGGTGTGGTGCCTGTTATTGGACCCGGAGTTAGCAACATCCCCCAAAAACCCGAAGAGGAGAGTCCTGGCCCCTAGCCCTGTCAGCGTAGCAGAAATGATGACGGATGATGATGGCAGCAGTCGCCATTCTCCTCTGCGTGAGTAGCTTCATGTTGTTCGTGTGTAATTAACGTTGAGTACGCTAACCACATTATTACATTAATGCCTGTAAGGTGAACTAGCAAACACCGTCGTAGTTACATGCGGCTGTCTTCTTGTTTGATGGCAGATGCTCCCTTCAACCTGGCCAAAAAGGCTAAAATGACCAAAGAAAAACTGGAAAACAGTTAAACATGAGAGGTTTTTGGACAAAGTTTGTGCTTTTTCCATTGTTTAAGCACTGCTTCCAGCCAAGAGTGATGCCATATATGCCCTATAGCTGCAGAAAAGGAAAACATTGTTATCTTTTTACAAAAAAAACAGCTAAACATGAGAGGTTTTTGGACAAAGTTTGTGTTTTTTCCATTGTTTAAGCCCTGCTTCCAGCCAAGAGTGATACCATATATGCCCTATAGCTGCAGAAAAGGCAAACACTGTTATCTTTTTACAAAAAAACAGCTGAACATGAGAGGTTGTTGGACCAATTTTGTGTTCTCCATTCTTTAAGCACCGGTTTGAGCACCGTTTAAGCACCGGCACCGTTTCAAAAGTACCAGTTTGGCACCGGTATCGGATAAAACCTAAACGATACCCATCCCTAGTGATGAGGCAAACTTTTATGTGAATGGTGAAGTTATCAAACAAAACCACCGCTATTGGTCTGACACTAACCCACATTGGATGGATCCCTCCAAGACTGTTGGAACAACAAAAGTGATGGTTTGGTGTGGTATATGGGGTAAAACGATAGTGGGTCCATTCTTCATCAGTGGAAACCTCAAGGCCACTGGATATTTGAAATTGCTACATGATGATGTGTTTCCCTCTTTATACACTGAAGCTGGCACGTTCCCTGAGTTTTTCCAGCAAGATGGTGCACCACCACATTATGGGTGCCAGGTCAGAGCATTCCTAGATGAACAGTTTCCTGGAAAGTGGATTGGTCGTCGTGAGCCAGTTGAATGGCCCCCAAGGTCTCCCAATCTGATCCCCTTAGACTGTTATCTTTGGGGTCATCTGAAGGCAATTGTCTATGGTGTGAAGATACAAGATGTACAGCATCTGAAACTATGGATACTGGATGCCTGTGCTGGCATTTCTCCTGCGGTGTTGCTATAAGTGTGTGAAGAGTGGGAGAAGAGGGTTGCATTGACAATCCAATACAATGGGCAGCACATTGAACACATTTTATAAGTGGTCAGAAACTTGGAAATATCTCATGAAAGAATAAAGTTACGTTGAATCCAATCACACCATTGTTTTTCTTGTGACATTACCAATAAGTTTGATGTGTCACATGGCCCTCTTCCTATTGAAAAAGTTGTATCTAAGATGCCCAACTTGGTCACCACCCTTCTTGAGGAGTTTGCCCCCTCACATATACCAATGTGCCACAAACAGGACTTTAATATCACCAGCCATTCCCATGTTATGTATCCATATAAATGGCCCACCCTGTAGATGACCCTGCTGCTGAGGTCCAAGGGGCGGGGGCTTTTGGTTCACCTAAGGCAGTGGTTCCCAAACTTTTTTTGCTGGCCCCCTATTTGTTTTACTAAAAAAATCTTCGCGCCACCCCACTGTTACGGGTTCAAATATTGAGGATGAAGTACACAACAACACCAAGTCCAGAGGGTTGGGTCAAACGATGATTTTTAATGAACACAGGCAGCGTGGGGAGATGTACACTGCAAAATATCAGCTGTAGATCTCCGCCCCAAAACTACACAGGAATGGTTTTATAACATCAGGGTATGTTTTCTGACGCCCCCTCTTGCGTCAAACAGATACCAGACATGGAGAAGTTTCAAAACCACAAATGTTCTGTTTACAACTTTTGACACAGTTAAAAAGAACATTGTCTCCATCTTCACGGCAGGCACTTCCTGTTCCTCTTCTGACTTTCACTTATCCCCTGGAACATCAGCCGTACCTCACATATGCAGGCCCAAAATGCAGCTACAGCAAAATATGTCTGAACTCTCATCTAGACCTAAGTTCACCTACTCTGTATGTGTGTGTGTGTATGTGTATGTGTGTATGTGTACGTGTGTGTGTGTGTCGACCTCACACGAACTTTGTCTTATGAGAAGAGAGGCCAATTCTCATGTGCATAATAACCTAACTGAAACTATGTATATGTAATCTACTGAATAATTGTTTTAATCAAGAACCACTACTAAAAGCTTAATCAAAAGATATAAATGAATAAAAGATAAGCCTGATCAGCCTGCAACCTAGTTTTTTACACTAAAGTCTGGGCCTCATTTACATTTACGATTATAAAAAGCATTCAAAAGCATTTAAGATTATACATTCAACTTAGCAGTTTAAAGTGGTTATCACTGCACCTGTAATAAAGGCTAATTGCGTGCCAATATGTTTAAACATCTGAATGCAATATAAATACTGTAGATTATGTTATTAATGCAATGGTAATGATGATGATTATGAACACTAGCAGCAAAATATTCCTCTAATCCCACATCCTTCAACCACACACCATATTTTGTTTTCAAACTCGATTGTGGTTTATTTCACACCTCAAACATTTAGTAAACAATTAAACAAATAAAAGTAAATTGCAATAAATTATAGGTAGCAATGAAATAAACTACTAACTCTTTTACGCTACGTCTACACCTACACAGCTATTTTTGAAAACGCAGCTTCTATGCATTTGGGCCTTTCGTCAACACGTAAACAGTGTTTCGAATCACTGAAAAGTGAGATTTTTTAAAACTCTGTTTTTGCGTTTACATGTGGATGAGAAATACAGAGAGTGGTCACGCAACATCAAAGGTATTCTAGTCTTTGGCTTTGAAGGAGGTTGGTTTGGAAACAAATTTGGCGATGCTTCATCTCCTGCTTTGCGTTTGTGTGGGAGCCCCATCAAAAACCTGTCCATTATGCTCAGTGTCCAAGCATTCTTTCTATTTCTTTTTTTTTTTTCATACCGCGCCCCCCTTTGGCAGTGTCCAACAGTAAAAATAGTGATTGAGGGGGTGGAGGGGGTGGAGGGGGAGAAGCTCTCCTGTATCAAAGTGACTTTGACACAGGACAACGCCGACTTTGATACGCCGTGACAACCAATCAGGAGCCTGGTGACATGATGCTCTGACCTAGTTCAAAGGGGCAGGTCCAGCCAAGGCCATTCATTCTTCATTCAATATGGAGGAAAAGCTCATCAACACCGTAGCCAACCATCCGGAGCTGTACGACACCAGCTGCTTTCTGTACCGAGAATTTTTATATTATTTCAACTAAATTTTTGTAATGACTAATGTCTCAGTTCTACTACACAGCAAATATAGGCAGACAACTTGACACATGTATAATTTATTTCATATTATACTAATGAAAAAATATACTACTATATAGGAACATAGACCAATTATTTAAGAGAATAAGGAGAGGTTAGTTTATTTTGGAGGCAAGCAGATGCAGCTCCTGGAGCAAACTGCTCATGCTTCAGGAGGACCTGATGGACCCAGGTACGGCAAGGACGTCCTTTACGCGGCTGCTCTGCTCTCCACAGTAAATAGAGAAGTGAGACTTTCTCTTCAAACGCTAGATCGACAGCTGCCATCTTGCAAACATACCGCCTTGCACTACGTTCTACCACATTTCCACTTCATGCGCATGAAAATTGCATATTTTGAAGCACGACCAATTCGTGTTGGTCGCGCGTCGAGGTGCGAATGTGCACCCAACCAGCTAGGGGCGTCTGGTGCTTTTTGGTTGCATCTATCGCGTTCGGTGTGAACGCACTGTTAGTGTATTAGGTGAAACCAGAAAACGGGGGTAATATACAAACTTTACACAGGAATGCCTTGAAAGTGTGCTTGGTCCTCAAATAGACTCTACTCCTCCTAACTCCATTTGCAATGGCCTTTTTAGTCTGTTCATTTAAAAGCACATTTGCTGCTCCTGACATTTTTGGCTTTTAGATCAAAACATCAACAAATTAAAATTATTTGAGTGAACTAAAAATGGATTCATACTAAAAACTTTTTGAGAATGATCTCCAACATGACCTCTGACCTTTGACCTCTATCTACAGCACTGACCTCTGACTTTCAGCTCCACGGTTCTTCTCCGCAGGATCTTTCCCTCCCTGCTGTAGACGGTGCAGGTGTAGGTGAAGTTGTCATAGTCTGTGGGGTATTTTATGGTCAGACTGAGGTCTCCAGTTTTCAGCAGGTCTTCATTCATCTTTGTTTTGTTTCTATAAAACTGGCTCTGTTCTTCAGGCTGGTCAGAGCCGTTCTCATACACGTGGACTGTATCATCATCATTGTCCTTCCACTCCACTT
This sequence comes from Oreochromis grahami, assembly GCA_029532605.1. Lineage (NCBI taxonomy): Eukaryota > Metazoa > Chordata > Actinopteri > Cichliformes > Cichlidae > Oreochromis > Oreochromis grahami. Next base: position 7,503 of record JAQSNX010005943.1, on the reverse strand, counting down.
TAGCGTCTTCAGGCAGGTGAAGTGTGGTGTTGAAGGGCAGCTGGACAGACTCCACCCCTGAATCCACCTCCACCTGGGGGACTGAGAGGACAACAAAGCACAACATGAGCTTGGATGGAGACATTTGTGTTGACTCTAACAGGCTGAATGCTGCTGCTTCACTGGGAGCTCACTGTTAGATAGAAAATGGTCAGTGTGAAGAGGAGACGCAGCAGAAAGATGAAGACTGACAGGAAGAAAGCAGTGAACAGACTGTTGGAGCTGCTGTTAGTGGGACAGGACTTTATTCAGTCTCTGAGGACCAGATTTGACTTGATGAAGCAGAGAAACACAGTCTGAGTGTTTCTGTCACACTCACTTCATCACACAGCTCAGTTTGACAACATTTGGAAGAATTTGATAGAAGCCTTCCTTTAGTAAATATTTAGTAAAATAGTTTATTTAGTATCTCTAAATAAACAGCTGTCAATGAGCTCACAAACACAGGCCTACAAGGGCCGGTTTCCTGCAAGTTTTAGATTTGTCCTTGATCCAACACAGCTGATTCAAATGGGTAAATTACCTCCTCAAAATGTCTTGAAGTTGTCCAAAGCCCTCGTAATGAACTAATGATTTGATTCAGTGTGTTGACCCAGGGTAACATCTATAACCTGCAGGAAAATGGCCATTGAGGCCTGAAGTTCCCCACCCCTGGTTTACAGCATCGTGCTTTGTGATTGCATTTGTCCCTAACCATCGGGAACCCCCACATTAGTTGTTATTGCATAGAAAAAAGTTAGTGTTTATCCTCCAGCTTTATTGTGTTCATATTAAGCTAACCATAGCTTTGTAGCTAGCCACCACGTAGCACATCATTATATACCGGCTAGTCCAACTTCAGTAACCCTGCAAATAGATTTAGGTCGTTTGCTCTTTCAACGTCCCCATCCATCCCAACACCTCTCTTTTGTTTCAGGCCAGTAATGGCCTGAGTAGGTGAGCTATGGCGTGGTCTGTGGAACGATTAGTCCGGTAAGCAAACTGAAGTGGGTCAATGGTGGCAGGAAGTGAAGAAGTGATGTGGGCTCTCATCAGTCTTTCAAAACACTTCATCACAATTGAAGTCAGTGGGCGGTAATCATTGTGGCAAGTGGGCTGTTGTTTCTTTGGGACAGGGACAATGATGGACTCTTTGAAGCATGTGGGAACCACTGCTTGGGCCAGGGAGAGGTTGAAGATCTCCGTGAACAGGCTCTCAGGACCCAGCCAGGTATTGCATCTGGACCTGATGCCCTCCTGGTGTTCACCATCCTAAAGGTGTTCCTCACGGCATGCTCTGTGATGATGAAGGCGTCGTCTTCACTGGTGCACTCCCTGTATGCACAGCCATTTGTTGTTTTAATTGCTGCAGCATCGAAGCGAGCATAAAACGAGTTCAGCTCATCAGCCAGTGAAGCACCTGCATTCATCATTGGAGAAGCTGGTTGTTTATAGTCCGTTATTGTCCGCAGTCCCTTCCACAGGCTCCTAGAGTCGCACTGTCTTAGCTGTGACTCTAGTTTTTCCCCGTAGCTCCGCTTGGCCTTTCTGACGTGCTGCGCACGTTGTACGACCCAGCCTTGTACAGGCCCAAGTTCCCGGAGACGGGCCCTTCAATGTTCGGATGATAGCTCTTTCTGATGTGTCATCCACTAGTTTCCCGATAAATCCCACAACTTCTTCATAAACATGTGATGTCATCAGAGCTGTGTCGAAACATGTCCCAGTCCCAGCGTCATCCAGTGCGTCATCCAGTGTGTCCTGCAGCGCGGTCACTGATTGGTCCGTCCAGCGAGAGACCTCCCTCCTGATTGGTGCCTGCTGCTTTAGCCTTTGTTTGTAAGCAGGCATGAGGAAGATGGTGGCATAGTGTGATTTTCCAAATCCTGGCAGAGGCTGAGCCTTGTAGCTGAGCACAAAACACAGAAAAACATGAAGCAGAATTTCCTGGCCTGGGTTTTTATAACAGATAACCTTAAAAATATTCTGCAGTAGATAGAAACGAAAGAAAATCATGAATCATCATATAAACATTACCTGATGCTGCTGAAATGAGACAGAAAAAAGTTACAGAGGTTTTATTAGAAACACAGCCAAGCGTTTTGCAGTTTTCAATTTCAATTTATTTATATAGCACTTTTCACAGGATAAAAACCACAAAGTGCTTCACAGTAATATAAGACAGAAATACATAAAATACATTAAAATACATTAATAATCAAACATACAGCACAAATCTAATTAAAAGCCAATCTAAATAAATGAGTCTTAAGCTGGTTTTTAAAAGAATAAATACAATCAAGACAACGTAAAGATGGAGGGAGAGCATTCCACAACCTGGGGGCCACCGCTCTAAAAGATCTATCACCTCTAGTCTTAAAACGAGTTCGTGGGACGACCAACAGCCTTAGATTAGAAGATCTCAGGCTGCGAGAGGGAATGTGGGGTTCTAAAAGATCGGAAATGTAGGCAGGGGCATCACAATTCAAAGCTTTAAAAGTCAGTACCAAGATTTTAAAATGAATTCTAAAATGTACTGGAAGCCAGTGTAATGAACGTAACACTGGTGTAATGTGCTCTCTTTTTCGTGTCTTGGTTAAAAGCCTTGCAGGAGCATTCTGGACTAACTGGAGACGCTCAAGATTCCTTTTGCTCAAACAAAGAAAAATAGAATAGAATAGAATAGAATAGAATTCAACTTTATTGTCATTGCACATGTCACAGGTACAGGGCAACGAAATGCAGTTTGCATCCATCCAGAAAGTGCTTTAGTCGTGATATAGATATATTACAATATAAATTAGCAATAATAGAGATGTGTAAGTATATTACAGAAATGGGTCTATTATGTATGTTATAATGTACACAGTGTGAAGTATGTTATGAATATTCTATAACTATAAGTATGTACAGGCTGTAGTGAGTACAAGCTATGTACAGGCTATGAACAGGATATAAATATGAAATAAAAACTATACAGAAATCTGAGATATACAGTTATACAGAATGTGAACTATGTAAGTTATAAACAGTTGTGGGATTAAAAATTATCGTATGTACAGAATGATTATCTACACAGAACTATACAGTAGTAGTAAAGTGCTAGTGGTTGTGGGTGTGTGTATGTTCAGTCCATGAGTTTAACGTGGGTCAGATGTCAGGAGGCAGAGTTCAGGAGTCTGACAGCTGTGGGAAGAAGCTGTTCCGGTACCTGGTGGTCTTAGTCCGGAGGCTCCTGTAGCGCCTCCCAGAGGGCAGGAGGGTGAAGAGTCCATGTGATGGGTGACTGGGGTCTCTGATGATTTTCCCAGCCCTTTTCAGACACCGCTTCCTGTAGATGTCCTTTATGGCAGGAAGTGGTGCTCCGGCGATGCGCTGGGCAGTTTTCACGACCCTCTGCAACGCCTTCCGGTCCGAGGCAGAGCAGTTCCCGTACCAGACTGTTATACAGTTGGTCAGGATGCTCTCGATGGTGCAGCGATAGAAGTTCACCAGGATGTCTGAGGACAGGTGGTTCTTCCTCAGAGTCCGCAAGAAGAAGAGGCGCTGGTGAGCCTTCTTGACCAGCTTGGAGCAGTTGGTCGTCCAGATGAGATCCTCGGAGATGTGGACTCCCAGGAACTTGAAGCTGCTCACACGCTCCACAGCCGTCCCCTTAATGTGGATGGGTGGATGTGGGTCAGCATTCCTCCTGTAGTCCACGATGAGCTCCTTAGTCTTCTCGGTGTTAAGCAGCAGGTTGTTTGTGTCGCACCACTCAGCCAGACGATCCACCTCCTCCCTGTAGGCGGCCTCATCGTTGTCACTGATGAGGCCAATCACTGTGGTGTCATCTGCAAACTTAATGATGGTGTTGGAACCATCAGCAGGTCTGCAGTCGTGGGTGAAGAGGGAGTAGAGGAAAGGGCTCATCACACAGCCTTGTGGTACACCGGTGTTCATTGTGATTGTTGATGAGCAGCGGTTATCCAGTCGGACATGCTGGGGGCGGTTGGTCAGGAAGTCCAGTAGCCATTTGCAGATGAGGGAACTGATGCCCAGGTCTGTCAGTTTCCTGATGAGTTGTGAGGGCTGGATTGTATTGAATGCTGAACTGAAGTCTATAAACAGCATTCTGGCGTATGTGTTGTTGTTGTCCAGGTGTGAGAGGACAGAGTGCAGTGCGATGGAGACTGCATCCTCTGTGCTCCTGTTCTGGCGGTATGCAAATTGGTGGGGGTCCAGGGTGGGGGGAGACAGGATTTGAAGTGTGCTAAGACCAGCTGCTCTAAGCACTTAGTGATGATGGGGGTGAGGGCTACTGGGCGGTAGTCATTGAGGCTAGATGGGTTGGAGTTTTTGGGTATCGGGACGATGGAGGTGGATTTGAAGCAGGCCGGTACCACAGCGTGGGCCAAGGACAGGTTGAATATGTCTGTGAGCACTCCTGCAAGCTCACCAGAACACGCTCTGAGAACACGCCCGGGGATGCCATCAGGACCTGCAGCCTTGTGGACATTGATCCTGCTCAGCACCGCTCCTACATCGGTGGGGGAGAGAGTCAGAGGTTGGTGGTCTGGCGTCATGTCTGTTATGGTTGTGGTTGTGGGGTTCCCTCGCTCAAAACGAGCATAGAAGTTGTTGAGCTCGTTGAGGAAGGAGGCATCAGAGGATGTGGGGGAGGGTTTGGTGGTCCTGTAGTCTGTAATGGTCTGGAGTCCTTGCCACATGCGTCGGGGGTTGGAGTTGGAGAAGTGTTCTTCTACCTTCTTTTTGTAATGGTGTTTGGCTTTTTTGATGCCCTTCTTTAGATTAGCCCTGGCTGTACTGTAGGCGTGTGCATCTCCGGACCTAAAGGCGGTGTTGCGGGCCTTCAGGAGGAGACGAACATCCCGGTTCATCCAAGGCTTCTGGTTGGGGTACATGGTGATCCGTTTCTGGGTGGTGACACTGTCTGTGGTTTCGGAGATGTAATCCAGTACAGATGAGGCGTACTGGTCCAGGTCTGTGTGGGTGAACATATTCCAGTCTGTGTTTTTAAATCTGTCCTGGAGCACTGCGTCTGTCCCCTCTGGCCACACTTTAATTGTCCTCACAGCAGGTTTCACACGTTGGATGAGTGGTGAATACCGAGGTGTGAGGAACAGGGAGAGATGGTCCGATTGTCCAATGTGGGGGAGGGGTGTGGCTTTGTAGGCTCCAGCCAGGTTGGAATACACATGGTCTAAAGTCTTGTCTCCTCTGGTGTGGCAGGAGACATGTTGGTGGAATCTGGGGAGGACTGTCTTTAAGTTGGTGTGGTTGAAGTCGCCAGCAACAATAAAAGCAGCCTCGGGGTGTTTATTCTGGTGTTTGTTAATGGCTGCAGAAAGTTCTTTCATGGCCAACCTAGCATTAGCGTCGGGGGGATATATACTGCAGTGAGTATGATCGAGGTGAGCTCTCTGGGGAGATAGTAAGGTCTGCATTTGACCATTAAAAACTCCGCATTAGGTGAGCAGTGACTCTCAGTAGTAGTGGAGTTCATGCACCAAGCATTGTTAATATAAATGCACAAACCTCCACCTCTGGTCTTGCCGGAGTCATCTGCTAGCCTGTCGGCTCGGTGTGTGTGGCGTCCTGCTAACTCGATAGCATTGTCCGGGCAGCTGTTGTTCAACCATGTTTCGGTGAAAAACATGACATTTGAGTCCATAATCCGTCTGTTGTTAGTGATGGAGAGCCGTATCTCATCCATTTTGTTTGCCAGAGAACGGACATTTGGCGAGGAAAATACTGGGTAAAGGCAGCCGATGTGGTGTTAGCTTTAGCTTAGCCCGTAGCCCTCCGCGCCTACCTCGCCTTTGTTTACGTTCTCGGCGCCGTATGCGTGCACTTCCGCCCGGCCGGGGAGAGTGGGCAGCCTCCGGTGTTCTGGAGATCTCTGGGATGAGTCGGAGATCGGCGATAAAACTGTTGGAGTTATGAGTCCAGATGTCCAGAATCTCTTGTCTGCTGTAGGTCAGCAACGCACAGCAATTCTGGATGAATAATCCGGTTAAAAGTAGATAAAAAAACGCTAAATAGCAGATTCTGGAGAGACACTGAGCCTCGCGTTGTTCACGCGCCGCGTTGTTCACGCGCCGCCATCTTGGCCAATACCAAAAGGCTGTTACAATAATCTAAGCGAGATGAAATAAAAGCATGAATAACCATTTCTAACTCAGATTTAGACAGCAAAGTTCGCAGTTTGGAGATGTTCCTTAGCTGAAAAAGGCAATTCCTAATTAACTGTCGAGAGTGTTGCTCTAGGGACATGGCAGAATCAAAGATCACACCAAGGTACCTGAGGCTCAAGTGAACAGATGAGCCAAGAGAACCAAGGTGCTGTTTGATTAGAGATATCTGGTTGTCGGGGGCAATAATTAATGTTTCTGACTTCTCAGAGTTCAACTGTAAGTAGTTGTCACCAAGCCACTGTTCAATGGAAGCTAAACAATTAATTAAAGAGGACAGTTTATGGACTTCCATCGGCTTAAAAGAGCAATAGAGCTGGATATCATCCGCATAGAAGTGATAAGACACCTCAGGGAACTGCCTAATTATAAGTCCTAGAGGTAACATGTACAAAAGAAAAAGAATAGGACCCAGAACTGAACCCTGCGGTACCCCACATGTCAGATCCTTAGAATGTGACATAAATCGATTCGCAAAAACACTAAAAGATCTGTTGGAGAGGTACGACCGAAACCACTCCAGAGCAAGACCGGACACACCGACTATGTCCCGGAGCCTGTTAATCAGGATGGTATGGTCAATGGTGTCAAAGGCAGATGTTAAGTCCAACAAAACCATGACTGAGGATGCTCCAGAGTCAGCTGACATCATAATGTCACTAGAGACTTTAAGTAATGCGGTTTCTGTTGAGTGACTTTTACGGAAACCTGACTGAAATTTTGCATAATTTTAAAAAGTTTAAATGTATTCAGTATTGAACAGCAGAAATTAGGCTTTTTTGTCGGAATAAAAAAAAAAAAAAAACAGCGGCCAACAGCGCTGTAATCAACAGTAGACTGGTGTGTAATAACCAGTGTTGGGGAGTAACGGAATACATGTACCGCCGTTACGTATTCAGAATACAAAATATGAGTAACTGTATTCCGTTACAGTTACCGTTTAAAAAGGTGGTATTCAGAATACAGTTACTTTGTTGAAATAAATGGATTACACGGCGGTACTTCCCTGTTTCATATTGTCGCAGGTCAGGATTGTTTGGGTTTGTTTGACAGCTACGTAATGTCATTCCAGGTGGCAGCGTTACGGTTGCCATGGTTACAGGGTGACGCGCTCTCTCTCTCTGCGTGTTTCCTGGGTGAGAGAGCGCTTTTTTGTTGTTGTTGTTGTTGTGCTAAGCTAAAAGGCAGAATGCTACAGGCATAGCTCTAAAGAATGTAGCCTGATGGGCAGTGTAGTCCGTGCTGCAGGGAGAATGGACTACCATACTCGTTATGTGTCTGTGAGCGAGGG